>SZWC01018735.1:6668-22542 GCA_023375785.1 Penium margaritaceum | reverse complement strand
TCGCCACGAAACGAGCAGCTCCGCGGTCCTTGGAACTGACGCACGGAGATGACGACAGCTCTTACGCAGACAGTCCTCATGTGCTGGAAAAATGTTTTCCTGAATGCCAAGGACTCTCCTCTGGACGTCGTATGCATCGTCACGCCGAGAGGAAGTGTCCCAGCAAGGGATAGGAGTTGAGGCCCACCGTGCTAATGCACAGATCGTAGAAGGGAGGTGAAGCGCTGGCTCGTACGAAGAGCTGGCCCAGCCGATGAGGACGAGACCTGCGGGACCTCGAGATTGATGGCACCCAAGGGTGATTCGGGGAGGTTTTGGCGGGAATTCAGCCTTTAAGGGTTCTCTTTATGTCCTTTCTAGTGCTACCACGTTATGTACCCCCGTGATCAAGAGTCAACCGTGAGTCTGGAATTCCATCAAACATCGGAGAGATGGAAATAGAGAATATATTGTTTTGCGTATTCGTCTTTTCAGCCCAGAATTCCCAGAAAACAGAAACACGAGCGACGAATTCACCCCCCACCCCTCCCCCCAACAGAAGGAAGCAATGTTGAATGAAAGCGTCACACCTGCTCTATCCCTGTTATCTTTGATCGATCTGTTTTCTCGAGTAATGGGTCCTTATACAGTCGTTTCCCATGGTCCAGATCGCCGCCCTCTTAGCAAGTGCTACAAGCCATCAGGTACTCTGAGGCACACGGATAACGTGCGTCGCATCATAACAGGAGATGAGCTTCCGACAGCGAACACAGGGGCCTCCATTCCACCTTACCCGCTCAATACGGTTCCAGAAACAAACTCAGCTTTATACAAGAAAGAGGAAGTCTCCACTCTCCAAAGCAGAAAGCCACTCACTTGTCCACAAAATCCACTCTTGGAACAAATTTAACGTATACCAGTACATTACGAATACATCATGCTAGCCTCAAATGCCAAGATTCTTTAATGTTGAGAAACATCAACAATAATTTGATTTCAGAAAAATAACGTGAAAGGACATACAAAAAATCAAAAGTAAACGGATGCTTTAGATGTGTAATGCATATGTTTCTCTAGCTACATCAATTCTAAAACATTTGTACACCGTCAAATACTTCATGATTTAATGTGAATTCATCATCCAAAATTTGAATCAAGTTTTCCAAATTGTCTTATTTTAGGCTATAGGCCCTTCGCGCATGTCATCATTATGTAACCATGGTTTCAAAATTCATGTGACACCCGTGGCATTTCACAAGAACAATCATCATAGACATACTGCTAAAAAATGTAAACAACAAAATATTTACCTCCTTTTGTTACAAATGTTACTCTTTTGTGATACGTTTGACGTCCACTTTAACAAAATTATTTCTCTCCCTCCCGTTTGTACCATAACTCACCTTTGCAGCCTCAATTGCAAACGTGGAAATAACCATTTCAAATCAGAATTTGAAAGAATCCAAATATACCCGAGATGCATGTATGGATTTTCGCATCCCACCTACCAAAAATCATCAAAACCGTTGTCACAAATCAAGTCGCATCATGATGATCCCGTAGAATGATAGAACATCCACACATGGAGGGATTGTACCATCCTTCTAGAATTAAAAAAAAATTTTACGTACACAACAAACGTAGATATTCACCACATAATTCATGACCCCATGTGGAAAACCATAGGTTTATTAATTATGACATATCACAAAGCCCAAACTCAATAAATCAAAAAAATAAATGAAACGTATTAAAACACCATATGAAAAAGAAGGATTTAAACAATTTAAAACATTCATCCGTTTCAAAACGCTTTGCTGACTCATATCATGAAAATTGGGAAGCATGGAAAACCGCACTTAAATCATGAATAAATCATGTATAATGATGAATTTGGCCAATACAAGGCAATCAATCTTGTGAGGAGATAACATTCGTTCATTTCAACCTATAATTTCCAAGAAAGAAACATGTATCATTGTAGAAAAAATCTTCAAATGGAACCAACTAGAATTTTAAAGTTGTTTCTTCAACAACAAATGTAATCACGTGTAGGTAAAGACCATTTTTAAAGTTAAAAATGGTTGTTAAATCATAATCGCATGTATAAGGCACTTAAAGCTCAAGTTTTAAGGAGCGAAAAGCCTGGGTAAAATACAATGGGCTAGAGTCTTGTTCGACTCTAGAATGGAAGATAGTCCTTTGTAGGATGGAAGGCAAGAGGAGTGCTCCAATGGAGGATCCATCGCGTCAATCCTCTCCCCTCTAGTTGGTTACTCAGATCTTATTCCCACATGGAAGTGCCATGTGGAGTAGTAAAAATTTTTATTGCATTTTTCATAAAAACTCCTTATGATGACCTACTTCTTTTGTGACAATCTTCCTTAGCTTAAATGGATAAGGCGACCATTTTGTCCAATTTCCTTTGACTACTCATTTTCAAGGCCTATGTCTTGGCTCAAAAGTTAGTCACATGATAGCCCGTAACTATCATATCATCATTACATTTTGAATGAATTGAAAGAATCCAATACATGTAACATCTTAAACAATGTTTCAATTTTACAACATGTATTTGTGTACATTTGAAATTTCAATTATAGAATATCTACTTTTACGAATAAAGCAATGGTCCACATGAATATCTTGAGTAGTTCTTCGACCTTCATTCATTCACAATTTGGTTCATGTTCTAAAAAAATAAAAATTGATATAATAAAAAAACAAATTCACAAATCGTTTAGCATTGTTAAGGGTGAAATGCAAACAAAGCAACATTTTGGTTCAATCATCTACTGTTCACGAGGAAACGTCTCCACACCATTCAAAAAATCACATGAATTTGATGAAACATGCTCTATCATTAACTCAAAAAACATTTGAAAACATCATTTTTGTTGATAAGAAAAACTATTTGAGTGTGAGTGGCATGAATACATGTCATTCTCATTCATGCATAATGAGAAGTAAAAATGATGACGATTATATGGCTAAAGTGTGTTATTGATGGTCTATGGTGTACTAAATATTTTTATGCACTTATGTTTCTAATCTCCGCTAGCTATCTTGTCACTTGTCTAGCAATGGCGCTATACTTGACCACACATTCATCATGGAATGTTTCACGTTGAAGGTGACACCCGAGGAGTTCCACCATTGTCTCACAAAAGCTAGGTGATAGGGACCTCCATGATGCTCACTCGCTCCACGATCTGTTGTTGGTCGTCAAAGATGGGTAGTGACTCTCATAAGTAAGGATACGTGTTCCATTGTATGTCTTTGTTTTTGGAAAAAACACTTGCCCTGAAGAATAGACGCCAATGCTTCACATGTCATCCCTCTGATTCTCAAGGAACATCTGTATTGTCTATTGATACCCTACAAGCATGTTACACAAACTTTATGCTCACGTCATTTCTTAAGGCCAAGGGACATTCTGGTAGCATAAAGCTAAGGCCGATGGAAGTGCGGATCTTTGCCACATTTGTAGCCAACCACAACTCAGACCGTGAAGCCCATTCCTATCAAACCCGCTAATGACTCCAGTTTGCCAAAGCAAACAAAAATATTCATTCAAATGGATGCACTTTTCATCATCAAGGGCATGTACAATGCCAATGATAAGGGTACCAATAAAAAACACCAATAACTGCAATGGTGACAAGTCTTATGATGGCGCGTTAAGATAATAGGATGAGAAATGCACACATGACAAGCCAATCAAAAAGTTTTGGCAGTTTTTGTATCTGAGCAGGAAAAAGAACAACAAGCCTTCATCAAATGGTGTGTCTGATAAGCAATGAAAGCATGCAGACTAGTTCAAGTGCTGAAACTTCAACACCATGTAGAAGATGTACAAGAAACAGAACAGCGTGTACGCCACTCTCTAGCGGTTGCAGAAAACATTTTGCAGTCGCGATTGATGTAATATGTTAGACGACCTCACTCCATCAATGGTGTGGGGCTGATTTTGAGATGGCATGGAGATTTGAGTAAATACTACAAGAAACATGTGAAGTGAAATGTCAACACACGGCCATCGACACCTTTGTGTGAAAAAAAACAAGCATGAAAATGGTCAGGAGCACGCGTGGCTCCCTAACCAGCGGGTCACCATCAAGGATATTGGAAGGATACAAAGACATTCCTGAAGTGGAGGGCATGCAATGGACAGAGAAAACAATAGGCACGAGACTTGCAAGATCATTACACAAGGCTTTTCATGTTTGTAGGTTTTTGCATTGAATTATTTAAGCTAGGGTAGTCTTGCTAAAGTGGAACCAAAGTAGCGTAGAAGGTCTTACAAAACCAGGAGGAACATATAGTGACCTTGAATCATATGTGTGCGTGCATTCTTAGCCATTATGCCATTTAGCTAGTTATGGTGACCGATGCAAACCTCAAACAAGTCAATAAGATGCTAATCTCTTAACATTCGTACGTGCCATGTGGATCTGAGGATGTAGGCATCCTTGGGCTTGATGACATACATATATATATGCATTGAAAAAAAGACAATGGGCAAAATGTTACACATGTAGCTCATTTTGTAAGGGGGGATACAAATTTTTGCCTCTCGAGTGGTTCCCATGCAAACTGGATTCTATAGCATGGTTTGATCTTCAAGCAAAAAAAACAATTGAAGCAAACACAACGCGCAAATGGGTCAAGCGAAACGTTGCTATAAATTTTGAGCGTATATGCGATGAACTCGCCATGACCATGAGTGATGCCCACATGCATTCAATGCTGGGGACATTGAGACTATAGTTGTACGGAGTATTTCAAGGATGGTTGCACACGCACTATTTATAAAAGCACATGGTTCATATGCCGGTAGACACAACTCTAACACCACAACCGGTTGATGTGGGTCTTATTTGGCCCCTGAAAATCAAGCTCAATGAACTGTTTTTTGCATGGGGTGTTGACCACAAGAATGTTAGACAGGGGATGAGAATTGGTATGAAGGACATAAACGAGAATGATAATGATTGTTTTGAGCCCATGGTGAAGAAAAAATGGGCTTGTGCAAACGTTTCACGTGTGTTTAAGCTGAAGTTTTACTGTGCTATAACATGTTTTTGAAGGAAAATTGTTCTTAGGTGATGTGTGCGATGCTAAACTTGAGGTTGTGTAGGTGTGTGTTGTTTGTAGATAACATCATAATTGTAGTATTTGTATGTGTCCATTCTAAATGATCGGCAAATTTCAACTTCACTAGCCATTGTTTTGCAACCGTGTGTGTAGAAAAAAAGAGTATGAAAAAAATTGAGTTAAAACACTTGCAAATGGATTTGAATTTGATCATTGTAGTTTCGTGTTTTGTGAACTAGCAATGAACAAGGTAAAACAACAAATCAATTGAAGTATAGCCAAGCCCAACACCGTTGAAATCAATTTCATTGATTCTTGGGGTATATAGATATTAGTTCATGAGCATGAAGTAATCATTTGTAATAATCATCACTCATTAATGAAATCATTAATGCTAAAATCGTAGTTTTAATTCATAACATTTTTCTTTTGTTGAAAGAGATATGATGATCTTGAACTTTAGTACACACACTATGAAAAAGAGGAACCATCCCTTTCAATGTGCTGAAGATATTGTTAAACATTTTAGTGGCAACAAATCATTTAAGACTAGAGGACAAGTATAAAATGATTATTGGATTCCTTGAAGGCTGGAGAGAAATTGAGATGCTTTTAGTGAGATTTTAAACTTTAAAGCTTATTCATGTTGAAAAAAAATGTAAAAATGATTTGTGCAACCATTTTGAAGAGTAATAAAAAAACGTTCTTGCTTCCAAAGATTCAAGTGAATAATGATTGAAATAGGAATTCATCACGACAATGAGTGATATGTGCAGTTTTGAAAGTGATGAGGAATGTCAATGATCATTAGTGTTTAAAGTGTTAAAAAAGAAGTTTTTTTCACCATATTGTGCCATTGCATTACGCACCTCTACTACATTTGAAAATGTTGTTTGTAGAATTATCCGAGGCTGAGGGGCATAAGAGGTGGAACGTCGCAAGGAGTAGGAATTATTTTTTCGTGGAAAGACAAATTTGTGAGGGGGCAGAAAAAATGTTAAACGTTGGTTAGGAGGTGATTGGAAAATATTTGAAGTGGAGAAGAGGAGAGAAATAAAAAAAGATAGCCAAAAGGGAGACACCCTTATGATTCTGACCTGTGCAAAAATTCCCCATCGGTATTGCTGCCTTTTCCCGTTAATTCTTTACCCTCAATCGAGTCTTCACCCTTTTGGTCTATTCTTGAGCATTGCCAACAATGTGATTTAAGGTGAGGAGAAGGAAAAAGGTAAGGAGAAAGAAGACCACAGTATGGGAGATTCCATGAGGTGTGGAGGAAAGGATTCATGAATGTCTTACAAGAAGGACGAGATTGACACAGGAGGACAAGAGTAAGAGAAAGTAGAAAAACAATTTCCCCTTGTTTACCATCACCACACATTTCTCATCACGTAACCTTAACTAAAATATAGATTGATTCTTTGATGCTTATGTGTATACCTTTGAATGCATGTACCAGTTGTTGCACTTCATTTTCATACGTGGTAATCTATTTCATCAATCGTTCCATGTTGATGGAACGATTGATGGTTGAATTAGAAGCTTGTAAAGCAAGCACTAAATTTATGATTTTTAAGTATATTTCATTAGATAATTGATGATATTCCATGTTCCCAACTTATTGATAGAGTAATCAGTGCATCATTTTGATATTTGTTGAATTCTAAAATTAACATATTTGTGTGGCATTTGAATGTTTTGGTGAACCTTAAAAAAATCTGAAAATGGACATGCTCCTAGTTTTTATGTATCACTCGCAAACTTCATACTTTAAAAGTATCATTCATAGTACATAAAGAGGTGTAAGGAATTTCCAATATCGCTATTTTACTGATTTTTCTTTCTCTTTGTCCCATGGGTAATGAAAATGCAGAAAGTATTGATTTTTCCCTTTGGGAAATCCATTTTTTTTGGTGTTACGTGAATGTTTTAGACAATGGTGTTGCTTTTTATTTGGTAGATAATCTTGAAGTTCACCCACTTTTGATGGTGGTGTTTGGACCAAGTGTATCTTATGGTGCATTGTATCCTATTGTGAGAATTATAAAGTTAACCTTCTTGAATGGAGGAAGGGATGGATCAAATCCTTGCCTTACAAAATCTAATCTCCAATTGGAGTCCGTTGGAAGTTACGGCCCTTCATTGTCCAACTGAAGGGTAGTTGGTCAACCTTGTACCGCAACCTCCTACAACCTTGTGGTGATAGGGCTAGTGCCAGTACATCTTCATGTTTGAAATACCCTCTTGTTGTCAATACGTTTTCATGATAAATGACCGTTCATCTTCCAAGTGACTCCTTAGCTTAGGTGGTTATGAAACCACCTTTGTGGTTATACAACTACTTGCTATTTGTAAGGCAAATATGTCCAATGAGGTTCCTAAAGGACTAGTTGAAGGGGCATAGATCACTTATTGTAACATGTATTAACGTGCATTTCGACATCATTGGATTGTTCTTGATGTATTTTGTGTTTTATTCAACAAGCACTAGTCTCCAACACTCTTGGCCAGGTCCATAGGACACACTCTCTTCACTAGAATGGACTTACACGGAATGCAAGCTAGTGGCTCTAGAAGATTTTCATTGCATGGTTTTGTTTTCCACACTTAGTCTCAAGGCATCAAAGGCGGGCGCCCCACGGGTCCACAAGTATAAATCTATGGCTATATGTTTGTACCTGATTTTCATAACTTTGAATGTAATTCTCCTTGTGATCTACATATTCTAACACTTGTTTCAGATTTTGCTGTCCATGCCTTGCTCTCTTGATTTCATTCTAAAACCACCCATCCACTTTGTGCAAAACATTCAAACCTTTAGAATGTTTGTATTATAAGGTATGTAATCATCTTAGTTTATATTTTTGGATAAAATCTATTTGTTTCATGTGAAGAAGCTTCATGAAAATGTTTTTGAGAGATTAAGGAGGGTAAGGAGAGGGAAATGATGGTTGAGGTAAAAGGGAAAGATTGAGAGGAATGGTAAGATGGATGTAATGATTTTTTATGCTCTTTTCCTTTTTAAGAGGAGGTTAGATTTGATAAAAATACATGACTGTTTATGAAAATGTGTTGAGTTGGCCATGATGTTATGTACATCATCTCCTTTTCAAAGGTATCATGCATTCGTAGCATTAAAATCACATAAGCATGGAACATTCAACGAATGATAAGGTAAAACATATGATTTGCATTTGAATGAAGTACGATAACAGGTTTTAGTGGAAAATAACATGTAAGCAGTAATAAACATTTTGTGTTTTTCTTAGTCTTTTTGCATTAAAAAGGATGAGGGAATTGGGGTGATTAGTACGAAAATGTCTTGTTTTTGAAAGTTCATTTGAATTATCATAGGATGATAAAAAAAAGTTTAGAAAACATTGATTTAATGTCTTGTATTTATGGAAGAATTTTGGGTTGCATTGTGGGCTTGTAAAAACAAGGAACATTAAGATATTCTTTTGGATGGGGAGGCCTTTGGGAGTTCGACTAGTAGAGCGAGGGCCTCTGTTTCCCCTTAGGTCTCAAATTTGTATTTGAGTTTTATTGAATGGTATATTTGAGGGTCCTTGCATCTTAATGTTATGGCAATGGTACAAAGAAGGCCCAAACTTGGAAGGAGCTTGATTTTGGCTTCTCCGCTCCTGACCTAAAAAGCTTCTTAGTCGTGACAAATTTCCTCGTGCTCTGAGGAAATTCTCTAGAACCCCCCAAAATACTCGCGCATTGACAACTACCTTTGTGTCTATATCCGAACTTGTTTGAACATGTTCCAATGTTCCTTAACATTCTGAGACTGCCAACGAGGTTCTTTCAATCAACTTTGACAAACCTCACAAACTCCAAACTTGATATCAAAGCAACCCGTAGAACCAATGAGGAACTTCATGTGTCAATGAATCATGACATGGCATTGCATTGCGTGATGAATTGAAAACCCAAACGGCTCCATCGAGACTCATTTTCTTACACTTGCATAGTGTACAAACATGGCCAAGTTCCGGCACTTACAACAAGAAAGTATGATTTCCTCCTCTAAAAAGCACGCAAGAAATCACACTGTTGTAAAAAGTAGTAAGCCCCACTTTCAGTTTTGAATCAAATCATTTCCGACCATTGAAACACTTGGTATCGGAGCGCATTTGTTCGAGAGGGACAGAAGACATTTTTTGGCATCAACACGAGACTCTCATGTGCCTTCAAGCACATCTCCAACGACAAGAAGTTTGCAAACCTAGCAACAAAGTTGGTGCAAGGACAAAGCAAAACCAACCATTGTAGCTGTAACTGAAGAAGACATAAATGGCCAAGGACACTCCACAAAGGATCTCACCAAAAACCAAGGGGGCTGAGTATGTGAGAACTTGAACCTTGACTTGCACAACCAATTAGGAACATGGAATTCCTTACATGCCAATTCCAACTACATCACAAACCAATGGAAGGCCATTTTCACACAAGAGAAAATTGCGGAGCTAACCCGCCGAGTGGCATACATGGAAGAGTTCCAATGAACATTTTTCAATGAATTGGAGTAGTGAGCCACAGGAATCCAAGACGCCAAGGCATAAGAAGCGGTACTTGTTGCTTGACTTCACCTTGACGAGGCCTAAAAGTTTCTACAACGTTTTGCGCCATATTATCCAGCAAACTCTAGGGAACCGACGATCATGATTTTTATTGATGAGGACCTCACAACCTCGCTTTTGTGGGGCAAGGCTTTGAGCTGGTGGGCCGATCTCGTGGCCACCACATGGAAGCCAGCAACCGAAGGCGCTGATTGAATTGCTATTGAATTGTTAGTATGAAGCGTACTATCTCTCGAGCGGTTTCACCCAAAATAAAAGTTATCAACAACACCCCTGTCCAAAGGGCACAAGTTTACTCAAGCACTTGTCGCTTGCTTCGGCATGTTGAATGAGAAAAAAAGGTTTGGTATCGGTTGCAACAACTGAAGCAACATTCTAGCGTGGTAAGTTACACATAATGTTTTTTTGGAATCATCATTGGTAATAGCCGCGCAAAAGATTGGCTCTCTTTTTACTATAACAATGGCCATGAGCAAGATATTTGTAGAGCACTTGGGATTTGCGAAATCACCAACGATTTGCCGCACATCATCAAAGCCGTTAAACGCATTGACTTTGCCCATTTTAACTCAAATTTGAACAAATCCTAAAGCTTGCACAAAAAGCACGAATCCGAGGAAAGAACCAGGTAGTGGTACAAAACTCCAAGAACTCAATCGTAATGGAAGTCGACGTTGTAGAGAAAGAAAGAGATCAATGAACCTACAAAAGCTGCAAGATCATTGGATACATTACGAGGAACTGCCCTAAGCAAAACTAGAAGGGAAGGAAGCAACAAAAAAAGAAAAAATGAGGGGAAGAGTCATGAAACAGCTCAAGGCAGGATTAGACAACGAAACTCTTGCCCTTGCCAAAAAACCTACCTCAAATAATCGCTTTCTTGAACGGCTACAATAGCCAAATACTAGGGTGCTTAGGATCTTAAAATTTGAGGAGGGATATGATGATGATCAGTTTGGGATAGTGTTGAGAGTGCAACTCAAGGTTTGAAAAATAAAAAGAATTTTGATGATGTTACTCGATGGAGTTGCATCTCACAATTTTGTATTCGATCAATTGGTGAAAATTCTCGGTTTCAAGCACAAACTTCAAGCTTTCCAAGAAAAACGTGTCAACAGAGATGTACACATCCACCAATTGATGCAACCGCTATGGTTCTACATTGAAGATCCGTATAACATTACCATTTAGAGAACCTTCCTAATGACTTATTACAATGTGATTCTTGAGTGAGATTTCATCCACTAGTAGAATCTTTGAATTAACTAGACCAGCATTGTTGTTTACATCAAGCGGAGCGAGCACCAGATCTTCCTTTAGCTCGTGTAGCATCCAAAATGCAACCTACGTGTAAGAAGCGACAAGAGAGTAGCTCAAAACAAGACATCAATTGCAACAATAACAGTGAATACACAACGGTCATCATCTCACTTCACCTAGGAAAAGTGTACCTACGAGAGGGGCCTCAATGTGGTTGGTCCACATTGATTTGAATAGCATAAAAAAATCATTTTATGATGCTAACGCATCAGCCTCATCAGCCTCATGAGCCTGATCAGCATCAAAGTTTATGGACGTACGAAAAATGTCCGCTTTGCTTGTGAAAGTATTCAAAGGGGTATTCCCCGTCCAATTACAAAGCAAATTCTGACCAAAATGCAACATCGACGAGTGAATTCAGCTTCAACCAGGTAGAAAATCAATAATCAAGGGGACATACCGGTTGAGTGATCACAAACTCATTGAGCTCAATTGAGAATTTCATGACATGCTGATCCTGGGGTTCATCTAACAGTCCATTTCTTCTTAGGACCCCAAAAAAGGTATTTGAGGTGGCAAATCGGCCAACTCCAACAAACGTTTGTGACGTACAAATTTTTCTTTGGTTTTGCAACTCTTATGTGAGGTTGAGAAAGGATTATGCGTGAGTGTCAACGCCTCTTTCTGATCTGATCCGCAGAGTTGTGAGTAGTAACAGGGAGACAAGAAACAAGAAGCTTTTACGTCCTTACGTAAAGCTCTGACATTGACACCAACCCTTCGGTTGTCAAATCTAATCACCAAATGCATCATTCCCACGTATGCCTCTGATGGTGCAATTGTGGACGTCCTTAAAGGTAATGGTGTAGGAGAACAACCCATTGTGTACATGTCACAAAAGCCTCACGGGGTAGAGCTCAACTATGCTTTATACGAAAAATAAATGCTTGTGATGATCCATGCCTTCAAAATTGGGAGCTTTAATTTGGATTACCACAAATGTGTTGCTCAACCAGATCACCAAGCCCTCAAGTACCTATAAATGCAGTTGAAACTCAGCTGTAGAAAAAATCGATGGATGGAGTTCCCTGAGTCCCACTTTCACTACGAAATTGAGTATGGGTCGAATGGACAAATGCACCAGAAAACATGATCTTAGTGAGGTCAATGCACTTCAGATTCAAGCAGAATCTTATGTGGAAAATCATTCACACGTGGCTAGGAGGACCATGGAACCTACAATACGACAAAGTTCCACCTTGAATGCTTGTATTGGGATAGAATGTAAATGAATCAAGTCCTTGTCCTTGATGTTGAGGAGCCACTATGCATGCCTCTTGAAGAATGTCATTTTCTTGGTCAAGGAGGCCACTTTGGAATAAAAAACACAGTGAAGAAAATTGCAAAGCAATACATATGAGACAAAATGGGGGTTGATGTCGTAAGCTTTACAAAAGTTGCAACCTTTGTCGGTGACACATGAGTTGACGCACCAAACCCCTAAAACTACTATTTCCTCTACCAATAAAAGAAAAGCCGTGGACTGACATCTCAATGGATGTTGTGACTGGCGTTTTCAACACATTGGAGGGGTTTGATGGATCTTTGTTTCGCTTACAGGTTCTTCAAGATTGCAAACTTCATTCTGGCCACCATGGATGTAACCGCCAAAAGAGGAGTGCGAATTTTCTTACACTTAACATTTCAATGGCATGGACACCTGTAGGCAATGATGGGTGATCGAGATGCACAAATCACATGTTAGTTTTGGCAATGTTGAGTGTAGTAGTATGGGAGTTGAGTTTAACTTTTAACAACATTCCATTTGTAAAGTGATGGACAAACCAAATGAAGCAACCAAAGGCTCAATCAACTTCGTTGAACGTTTTGTGAACCTCGGGCACTGAGAGGGTAGTGAAGATGCTAGTCACGGAGTTTTGCATAAAAATTGAAAAAATGTGTTGTAATATGGAAAATGATGTTTCAGGTGGTTTACGGAGCGGGACCAACCACCTCGATTGGCCTGTAGATCGAGAGTAACATCCCCGCCGTCGACACTCATTGGCGAGAATGTTTTGCAATCTGGGAGGAAACTTGTCAAACCCTTGCAAATACGTAATCAATTATGATGCAAAGGTCAACAAACATCGACAAATTCAGGATTTCAAGACTGGCGATTAAGTTTTGCTGAATTCTATGACCGTGTAAATCCGTAGAACAAACAACCCAAAGGTAAAACATTGATGGTTAACGCCTTTTCACATCTTGGAGATGTGCACCCTAGTCGTTGCAATTCTTCAACTACCTGACAACTTGCAGATCCATCGGGTCTTTTATATAAACAAACTCTGACACTACATCAATCTAGTAGAAGATTTTGCACACGCATGGAATTTGCTGTGCCACCTATGATTGCATATGGCAACCACGAGTACCAAGTTGAGGATATCCTTGATCACCAATGACGAGGAGGTGAAGATCAATAATTGATTAGATGGAAGAGCTACGACACGGCACACAAAAACTAGGTGTCGTACAACTGACTTTCGGACGTCGACACCTCATCGACGGCTCCGATTCTTACAATGGCCTTGTTGTGATATTGCGACGGGGCGTCGCTAATAGAAGGTCGAGGAAGTGTTATGCTAATGGGACATGTAGAGCCAAAATCCAGAAGCGACCTTGTTTTTGCTCCTCCGCTCCCGACCTTCATTGCGGCTTAGTCGCAGCCACCTTTTCCTCGCTCGGTGGGAATTCACTAGAATAATTCAGAGTCCTCACGCGTTGAAAAATACTTTTCGGGTTCCTATCAAAATCAGCAAAACATGTTCCCGACGTTCTTTAAAGTTTTGAGACTTCGGACGAGGTTCTTTCAAGAATTTTTGAAAGACCTTTCAAACTCCAGATTCTATCATGAAGCCCCCTGTCAGACCAATGAGGGACTTGTTTAGGCGACGAATTAGGACGTGGCATTGCATCATGCGAATCATAGAAAGCCCAAACGGCTGGACCGAGCCTCATTTTGTCACACTTCCATATTGTACATACATTGCCGAGTGGCGGCACTTACAACAATGAAGCATGCTTTCTGCTCCTCAAAAGTACCCAAAGAACCCCACTCTCATAAAAAGTGATAAGCCCCGTTCTCAAGTTCAAACCACCTCACTTTCGACCGGCGTAACACTCAAAGCTTATTGGATTTTGAATGATGGTATGGTTTTTAAGGTTTTTAGGCTGTAAAAGGAATGCACTAGGTAATGCTTCAAATGTTTGCAGATTGTGGCGATGTATATCGCACTGTGATGTATGGAAGTTGCCATGATTGTGTGACGTTCAGCACTGAAACAGTTTTGCATAGTTTCACTTTTGCATGCATTCATCGGGGGAGGGCCCAATTTTTCCAAGTCTCGCCGGTTGGAGTTGAGGTTTGAGTGCTAGCTTTGAGTTGTGGAGAATTGATATCCTCGCCCAGCCTGGGAGAAGTGCCTTCGTGTATCTTCTAGAAGGTATCCAAATGTATTTGTTTGTCACGTTGGCACAGAGTCGCCTTTAGAATGTTCCTTCTCTCACAATTGCTTGTACATTTGTGACCTCCTTTTATGCGCATCCCGAGTGGCCGCGGCTATTCGCCAAGGAGCTTGACTTGACTGCACAGCCATGCCGGCAAGCATGCCATGCCATGCCCTGCCATGCCGTGACATGACATGACATGACATGACATGGTTCGGAATCGAACGGCATGACTCGCCATGATGGACTTCGTGCTTCTGGACGCTGGGCAGGCTTACCTCGATTTTCTGATTTGTGGCTTTTGGATTGGGTGCAAACTTTGTGGCCGCCCCCTCAACGAGTTAGGTGGACCAGCCTCGAGAAGGACGTGGCGAACCGAGGAGGCCGACATAAACATTTTTAAAAGTAACCTTTTTCAATTCCGTCGTGGTCCTAATGGCGCCTCTCCGCAATCGCATGCGTCCGCCGACGGATGGGTCTCCGGCTGGAGCTCCTGCGCTCTGAGCTACTTGGCCCAAAGGAAAGACGACAGAAGAGTGAAAGACGAATGGGAGCAAGCCAACTGGTGAGTGGGCAACCTTGCACGCACCCGTTTGCAGCCCTGGACGACTTTCGTGGAAGCAACGTCTAACGGTGCAAACGCCCAACAGCCCTCACACCGTTTGAATTCCCTCGCAAGTTGCCGTCGACAGTGAATGTCAAGAGCGAGTTTTCTCTAGCCCGGCATTCCCGCGTGCGTTTGCAAGGCTGGATGAGTCCGAGGCTCGGCTGACATGACTCGAAACCACGGAGGGGACAAAATCGGGTGACCATGTTCGACGAGTCGGGTACCACGGAGTTCTCGTCAGTTGCTGCAATCGGGTAGTTTCCGGCCTCCGCCGTCGTCGGTGCGCGGGGTGTCCCACAAGACGATGATACCTGCCAAGGATCGCTCGCCTGCACGTTTGCCTGATCCAGTCCGGAGGTGTGCCTGAGTACGATCCCCTCAACCGGGTCAGGTGCTTCACTCTACCACTACGGCTCTGCCTAAGCAGACGAACAGTGATCTACACGTTTCCTGACTAGGCACCAAGAAAGAGACATCGTCGCTTCAGATGCTGTACTCCGGAACATCGACGCTGCCCAAGCAGATGAAAAGAAAACTTGGCGTCTTTTGAAGAGAAGTTCAGAAAGAGATATTGTCGCTTCAGATGCTGGACTCCGGAACAGCAACGCTGCCCAAGCAGATGGCGGTGCGACCACCGACGACGTGGCTGTCCACTCTCCTCCCCAAGCGCAGGAAAGCTCCGTCAACAAAGAAAGGGGCAGCGACAGCAGCCGCGCCTGCCTCCGCAGCATCTCCGCGGTCGCAGCAGCAGCAGCAGCAGCAGCAGCAGCAGCAGCAATGCACCCGTGGACGAAACGACTGTCGGCCACAGCAGGCATTCCTCGTGGGGGGG
>SZWC01018734.1:2207-31915 GCA_023375785.1 Penium margaritaceum | reverse complement strand
CCCACACACACACACACACACACACACACACAGGGGGTGGGGGGGGGTAATAGATGAATAGAGACTGCTTTTGACGTAGAATCTTTGTAACCACATGTCATGCCCTTGCCTGACCAAGATCTTTCAGGCGTCTAAAAATACCTTCAAGAGCAACATCAAAGGCGTCCTTGAATTGGCTTGATGCCAGTTGTGTGCGCCGATGATCCTTGTAAACAGTGTTTGGCACTAGCTCAATCAACCTCTTCCGCATCCCTGCCACGGCCTCGTCCGAAATCTGTGCCAATTCATGCAACACATTCAGGCGGCCAGCCTCCACCTCTTCCTGGTCGAATAGCACAGAGTAGCCTGATTTGTTACCTGGAAGGTTGTACGGGTACTGATGCTGGAGACTTTCTGGGATGAAAGTCACGGGGATGCATCCTGCTGCAATTGCATCAAAGATGGACCGCCGAGCGGCGCTATCCCCTCGTGGCTGTAGACAGAAGCGTGCTGACAAGAATGTTTCGGCCACAATGCGGGGGTCCGAGCACCCTTTGCTTGAACGCATGCACTTGTCTAGGGGGCAGTCACTGCTGCAGTTGAGGTAGAGGCACTGGTCAGGCCGACTGATGCACTGAGAAATCAGTTCATTTCGGATTGCCTTGGCGGGGCCAGTGGGGCGCGTACTGCAGCTGAGGGCTACTAGGTACGGCCGCGGGCTTTCTGTGATGTGCTTCTGCCAGCGCGCCAGCTCGTCTGCAGTCGAAGGGTGGAAGCATGTGGGATAAGGAACACTGATAGTGTTTGGGCGCCACGACATGGCCTCCACGGATAGAAACATGACGTGCTGCAGCTCTGGCAGGAGCGTAACGTTGGAGCCCCATGCTCCCTCCACCAACGGACCAGCTCGACTGAAGTCCCACAATGGATTTCCCACGACGATGAAGTGGTCAGAACCACCGTGGCGCTGAAAGGCAGGCTGGCTTTGTAGGAATCGAGCAAGTGATAGGGCGGTGTCGTCTATGGTAGGGAAGTCTGTGACCCATTGAAGAACATCCAAGTGTGCAGGCACGTAAACCGCATCGGCATCCCTCCAATCGGAAACAAGGCAGTCATAACGCAAGGCACGGGCATAGAAGAGGATGCCGAGCCCATTCTGATACGTCTGCTGCCATGCCTTGCGCTCAAACAACGATGTTCGGGGCGTGTCACTGTCAGTTTCGTTACTGCTGCCACTGCTACCACTGCTGGTGGGAAGGATGGGAAGAAGGCCGCCCAGCCCGTCGCGCGTTATGCGAGTCTTGCAGGTGCTACTGGCCGAGCAGTCGTCTAACGCAAGCTGGTTGAACACCAAGGGCAGGTTGGGGTAAATGAACAGCCGTCGACCGATGCACGCTGAGGGCTTAGACTTTGGAAGGAGGTCCATGATTGTGAGTGGGACGTCGAGCCTGGAGTCTTCCAGCCCAGAAGTTGCCGGTATCCCACTGCCAGCGGTTGTTTCTTCCTCAAGTTTTGTCTCAAACGCTGCCACGCGGCCCAGAAGCATCTGCTCGCCATTGTTGACCCTGCCACCCAGGGATCGTCCACGTATGCTGGCATGTATGCCTAAGCAGGGGCTGATGCTGCATGCCGCCAAAGCGAGAGCAGACAGCAGTAAACGCAGCGGCAGCACACCCGCAGCCATAGCCATGGCGTTACACCCTGCTGCCCACGCAGGCACGTCTTAACAGTGCCTCTTTGCTGTTCTGCGCCCTTCTCCGAGCTTGCGCACAAGCGTGTTCCTCTGTCGACTGCAGGGCTTTCCGCAAGAGCGCATGAACACGGCAATGGAGACGAAACTGGAGGAGAGGCGCGCTGTTGCAGGGTGTTGAGTAGCAATGAGTCGTGCGTGGTTGTGAGCGCTGGGCCTCAAGTTGACACGCAAAACTGGGCCAGGCGGCAGTACTAGTTGGCCGGACGTCTGAGTAGCGCGACTGCTGACTTGGTTCTGGCGCCGGAGCTGGATGATGTTTTGGATCACAAAATGCTGCCGCTTGACTTGAACGACCAAGTAGCCTTGCAGGCTGTTCAGACGTCCGCGACCAGGTGACGAAGACCACGTCTTGTGCTCTTGTGGAGCGAGCACCATGCAGTTCTGCTCGCGAGCGTTCGCAGCGTTCGCCGCGCTCGCTCCGTGTACCCATACTCTTCATTGACTTGCCTGCTGAAGGTACATTTTACTACTATAATCAGGTGAGATAGTCCTTGGAATGAAGTGTCTAGCGCTGATTCAGCACTGCTGAATGAGGATTTTCCGGCAATTGTGTTGTATCCGGTCATCAGATAGATCTGCTTCGTAGGAACGGAGTTCTGCAAATGAAAGTTCCTTCTTCCACACATAATTTGGCACGGGCTCATGTCCTACAAGTCGTTTTAGTACGGAATTGATCCACTCTACCAGAACGCTCGCTCTTTCTGAAACCTTCGCCACCGTCGCTTCTGGGTACTTCCTCCGAAACCCTAGCACCTTTTATGGCAGACCGGTTGGCTTGAGCGGGAAAGCGGTGTCATCCGTGCTCGTCCACCATTCCCCGATGCTCCCTTTGAAGAATCCAGACCCAGTACTTGTGTCGGTTATTCCGGGTCACTTGTGAATGCGCGAGCCCGAAAACAGTCTATGCCTTCATGCACGGAGCGATGGTGACGCGTAACGTAACATTCTCTCAAAGTGGGGTCCGAAATGGACTAAATAGTTTTTAGTCCATCTCGGGAGGCGGGAAATCGAAGTGGCGAGCTCTGGCGATGCTGGCCGTCTAACTCGCCGGTCATTTTTTTCGTTTCGCCATGTTTTTTAGGATCCTTCGAAAACTGGCCGCGGCTGGGAGTCATCCATATCGGCCATAAAGTGTCGCTCGTTATCAGATTTGGCCATAATTGACTGCTCTTCGCAGCCCCCTTACTGTCTTAGCCATATTCAAGCGCGCGCCGACTCCTTTCAAATGTGACCAAAGACGGCCGATATTGACAAACTAAGCCCCATAACCACTCGATGATCTTCTAAAGCACTTATGTGGATTCAAATGTACAAAGATGGACATAAACGGGAAAAGGTTAGTCTACAAGCACGCTCCAAAGAATGTAGAAGTAGAATGACAATGATAAAGTGAAATGAAACTAAAGCAATAATTTTTCCGTCAATCAAAGCATTTTATAACCTAGAGTAGGTGATTCAAATCGAAAAACAATTTATCACCCTTCAATCGGTTGGAAAATTAAGAAAACTAATCTCCAAAACAAAAAATAATAATTTACATTATAGAGTTGAGATACAGTTTTACTAGTTCACTAAAATAACATGATTTTATTGCTATAACATACTGATTCATTACATCAAATCAAGATGAAATTCGATATCTATCAAGGGAATTGGACCGATATAAAGAAATCAATGTAAACATATTTCTCCATTTAAAAGAAAAACCAGTCACAATCATATAAACATTCAATAAACAGTTTATGAAGTCAATCATTTTCTTCTTGTTTAAAGTACCACATGTACTTGATCATCCAAGTTTAAAACTATTCCGTTCCTGGTATATTCTATTGCCCCCATGTATTATGAATCCCTTTAAATGAAGTTTGTTTATGGTTGATGAAGGGCTTCCTTTTCGGAAGAAGAAATGAAATCATATGCAATTGGAAGCCTTCATTAGCAATAAATAACATCCATTTTTAGGGATTAATGCTACACGAGAGCAATAAAAAGTATCAAACTATAGAATAGTTTGAAACCTGGATACACAAGTATATATGAAGCTTTAAAAAAGAATGAAATGATTTATTTCTTCAAGTTTTCATTTCATTTATAAATTATTGTGAATGAGTTTGCTTTATAATAGATACATTTTTTTACATTGATTTATAAACATTAGTTTTATCGTGGGAGAGAGATGTAGAATTTCATATTGATTTCATGTAATAATTCAATATATTATATCAAAAAATATATATTATTGTGTTTATGTAATCAAATTGTGTCTTCAATCTACAATATGAACTAGTTTTTTTGTTTTTGAAATTGTCTATTAATTTTCTAACCAATTGAAGGGTGATGAATTTTACTTCGATTTGAATCACCTACTCTAGGTTATAGGATTCATTGATGCATGACATTGTTCTCTATGGTTTCATTTTCTTTAATCATTTTGAGTCTCCTTCTTTATTTTTTTTAGCGTACTTGTAGACTAACTTTTTCCCTTTCATGTCCACCTTTGTACATTTGAACGCTAAGAAGTGCTTTAGGAGATCACCAAGTGGTTACGGGGCTTTGTTTGTCAATAACGGTTGCTCTCACGATCCTTTTCCATCAGTAGTCTTCATGGCAATGATTGAAAGGAGGAGCCGGCGCGCGCTTGATATGGCTTAAACAGTAAGAGAGGCTACGGAGCATAGTCAATTATGGCCAAATCTGATGACGAGCGACAATTTATGGCCAATATGGGTAACGAAGCCGAGCCGTGGCCAGCTTTTGAAGGATCCTAAAAAACATGGCCAAACAAGAAAATGACCTTGCTCGCCTACTGGCCGCCTACTTTGCGAGTGAGTTGCAACATCGCGCATTCTTTCCCCCGTCATCACTCGAACTAATTAGTTATGGAGCCAAGCGGATGGATTTTCTATTTATTCCAAATTAGTTGGTTTTTTTGCGGTTTTTAATAAAATGTGACGAAAGCAAAGAGGGGACATACATATGGATATCTACGGATGATGAGATTTTGGTCCTTTGAGAATTCAAATTTTAAACTTCCAAACTTCCGTCATGTCTGATGTTTGCGTGGTAACTGTTATACGTCGAGTTTTGCTCCGGGCCTACGTGGAACGTGGGAGCAAGAGGTTAGAGTTCAATACCCACCTGAAACAATTCTAAAGACTAATTAGTCAGACTAATGAGTTCACAAAACAGCGTTTGCAGAAACGTTCCTATAACTAATGGTCTGACAAAGCAGTCAACCGAATTCCCACACGCGCTTAGCTAATTGGTTCAAGTGCTAAATTGATAATTTGAACAAAAAAAGTTTAGTTTCTTTCGGAACTCCTTATCGATCTGCATGCATTGAGAAAAGAAGATTGAGACAGCATACACCATAGCCGGCTCGTGAAATAAAAATCCAAGTGAACGAGATCAGCCATTCTTTGAAACTAGTTTCAAGCTCTAAAACATGAACACGCTAGGGGGGCCTTGGAGATGATAGAAAGAAAAGAAAATTGGACACAAGAGGGACAACATACATGCCTTAGTTTTTCAAGGTGGGGAGCATGAAACAATTCTAAGAATTGAGATAAAAGGATACATACAATGAATTACAATGAGGTATGTGTTGGGTCTTCAGCGCTTGAGCCACGCAACACATGTGATGTTGGTTCATGAGTGGTCCCTGCGAGAAACCTTTCTCATATGTACAGGGGGTTTTAGATTTTCCGAGGCACTGCTTTACAGAAGTCTATCACAATCAAGAATTTGACGAAAGATTATCAAAAATCAGTACATGTTCTGATACTTGTGCTGAACCTTTTGGAAAGGGGTGCGACGTGTGAGAACCTTTGCGAGAAAAACACAACATTTGAAGGCATGTGGCTAAAACAACCTCGCTTGATCGGCATGAACAATATAAGATCAATGTGAGGTGGACCATGAATGCAAGAAACGAAACACTCACCTGCATAGTTTAAGAACTTTTGTACGTTTATGAAGTAACACTCCCCAAACCCTTCAACTAAAATGTCTCGATGGGTTATAAGACATAGGCGTAATACACGTGTAGTAGCCTTCAATGAGATGATCAACAACTCATTGGGTTTCCATAGGTCACTTAGCTATTGTGCAAAGCGCTGTAACCATGCCACAACCAAAACCTTGGTCATTTTCCCATGGCCTTGATGTCCTCAATCACGTTCTGTTTATCCTTGGTAAGTTGGAAGTTTGACTTCTTGTCTAGGGAATACCTTACATGCACCTCTGTAGATTTCACCTTTCTAATATGGAGGACTAGGTGAGTCACCATGTTGTCTCATAGTCGAATGCATACAATCACAAGAGATTTTTTCCAATCGATCTTAAACGAGTCCAACCATCATGGTTTAAATTTTGCAAGGTCTTGACCACGGAGTTTGATGTCTGCCAAGTTGAGGAGGAAAAAACACCATCACGAGAAAAATATTTTCTAAACGTTTTTTGTGCTGCTTGCTTCAAAATGGCTTTTTTTTCTGCAAGAGTGTTTTTTCCCTCTACGTCCACTAGATAATTATTGCTTGTTTATGTAAATTGAATTTTTTTTTGCTTGCTTTGGAATCCTCTCGGAGGGGCAAACTCTTTTCCGTAGACCATGTCAAACAAAATTTCACTTCATACATTAGAAGTAGAAGGTTTCATGTAAGTTCAATGGATAGCAGTTTGTTTCCGAAATGGTGCCTCGTAGCTAATATAAACTGCAAAGAAGTTGTTCTATCATCTAATTAACTTGCTCGATTCACCCATCATTGTAAGGATGAAACATTGTAGAAACCTAGCTATGACTCTCATAACACATCATGAACTCACGCCAAAAGTTGCATGTTAAGCTGCTATCTTTCAAGCTCATGATTGTTCATGGCACAACGTACAGCAAAATGATGTAAGGAAGATTCTTCCATGATGTTCCTTGTGCAATAACGGTTGTCATCATCAAGATGAAATTAAGCATTCTCTCAACCCGATCTCTCACCATTAGTATGAAGTTATAACCTAAAACATTATTGTGCAACCCCATTACAAAATCCATGCTGATTTGAACACACAGCTCCATTCAAAGAGGGAGAAATTGGAGCATTCTTGGTGGCCTTCATGGTGTAGCATATCTGTCCTAGATAGGCTTTGCATGGTTTGTACATTCATCCATGTAGATGTGGCCTGTGCGTTATTATTTGACATATTTTCTTTCTTTCTCTCCTTGTTTAAGTATTCTCCTTTATAGTATATCTTAAGTTTCCTCATTCACCTTCTTTATATCTCCTGTTCTAATGGTAGGAAAAACCAGCAAGGCAATCATTTTTGCGGGTAGTGATAACTGGTTTCATCCAAACCAATAAACACCTTGTAACCGTTAATCGACAAAACCGTGAGGTATGGGTTTTTTCATGAGTAAAGTGTTGATTTTGCCCATTTATTCTCACTTCCAGGTTAAAGCATCCATTGGATTTGTTTTCTAGAAAACGTTCTGAGATGTGTTTCAATGTGGACCCCAGGAAGTAAATCCATAAGTCAAAATGGACCCAAGGAAGAACATCCATTTATGTTTCCTTTTTGCTCCTCCTTTACGCAACTCTAGCCCAAAACAACGTCAAGTTACAAATCAACAGTCATGTACGTACAGCATAAGAATGTTTTTAAGGTGATTTTGAGCCCAAACGACATAAACATGAAGGTGAAATGCATGTATCTAATACATAATGCCATTGTATGGATACCCTTATCAGTTTTTTTATTCGGGTGATAGTCACTACGGGGTCAGTTTTGCTGGAAGTTCTTGCTTGTGGAGCTAATCAAACTGTGCATTATTTCACAGTAGATAAAAAACATCTTGATGGGGAACTCATTCAATTATCAAAAGTTCATGGAGATTCACATCTCCCTCGTTTTTGTTTCTTAAAACATCCAAAATAATGAAGGCTGACATGGATTTCCTTATGAACCCTAGACCATGAGAACCATTCAGTTTGGTCTAGTTAGGGTTATTGAGCTTATGGTTGCACAATTTTATAGGTATCATTTATCGTCGGTTTACTTATTCTAAGTCAGTTATTAATGATTTGTTAAATTTGGACAGAAGGAAGTACATCCATTTAGGTTACCCTTTTCTTCCTCAAAGTCAACAACATTCACCTACGGATTCTAGAAAATGTTCGCAAGGTGATTTTGAGCCCAAACCGCATAACCATGAACATGAAATGCATGTATATTGTGCAATATTCCTTTGTCTCAATACCTTTATCAGATTTATTTTTTAGATGATAGTCAATATGACGTCAATTTGTGTGAAACTTCTTGCTTGTGGAGTGGTTAAAACATTTAATGTTCTTATAGCATAGAGACGCAATTCAGGATTGGGAATTAATTCTATTCTCAATAGTATACACAGATTGAAATATCCGTCATCATTGTTCTTGCAAAAGGTTTAGGTTTTGTGAAGGGTGAAATGGATTTCCTTATGAAATCTAGACCATGATTTCCATTTAGTTTGAACATCTTCTTATTCGTGAGCTTATGGGTACACAACGTAAACTTCCCTTTTGTCTTCAGTCTACTTATTCACCTCTGATCAGTAATTTGTTGAAAATCCTTAAACAAGTATTTAAAATCCTTTGAACAGTCAACGTTGGTACTTTTTTTTGGCTGATGTAATTTCCTTTACTTTTATGGTTCTTTGTCTTCTCCTTCCACGTGGACTACCCAATCTTCCCAAGCCATTGCAAATAATTCTTGGCTACTTCTAGAAATGTCAACTAGCATTTTACAATGGCTAAACTTTCGTCAAATCTCTTCGCCTTTACTACTTCCCACAATGACCATTCAATTGTGCTTTACTTCATGAATGATAGGTTTGTATCTCCCATTCATGCTAACATAGACAGATATGGTGCTCTTCTTGATGAATCTTTTGTTTTCCTAAAGGATCTTGCCTGAGCACCATTTCATGGTCACTCATGGGCTAGTTTTCCACACCATTATGTTGTGCTGATCCCTTTTTAGGGAGGTTCACTTTCTCGTCTGATTTACTATTGGTTGCTAACATATTTCTCTTAAGAGCTAAGCTTTTAAACCTTGCCATTGTTTTCAAGGGTGTGAGGAGGTCATTCGTGAAGTAGTGCTGGTAAAAGTTTGCTTGTTTTATAATCCCAGGGTTGCACTAATGAAAGTATTCCATGTTGATCACCCAAGTACACCTTGTCAAACTTTGCAATCTGAAGAAAACTCGTCTACTTTCATTCAAGGACCTCATGTAAGCATATGAGATATGATTCCCACTATCTACATTTTCCCTCTTCCGTTTTTCCACTCCTCACTCCTAGTCCCTTTGTTGGAAGCAATATGTCTTGACTTCTAGAAAGTCTCGGACAAACATGGATTGTGCTTGTTGACAATGTCAGTCACTATTAGAAAATCGGCTTCCATTGTTTAACAATTTCATTTTCTACAATATGAATTTTAGCCTAGGGGTTGAATACAATTTCATGTATGAATGTTGGTATTTTACACAATTCTATGAGTGGAATCAAAAACTCCTCTCTTTATGGTCTCTTCCTCTCCTCTCCCTTATTGCCTTTTTGCCTTTCCTTCAATCTCTCTTCTTTCTTCTCCTTGTATCTCCCAATCCTCTCTTACTTTCCTTCTCTCTCTTGCTTCCAAACATCTTCCCTCCATTTCACTCATTCACTTTTCTTTCTCTACATCTCCTCCTCCCTCCCCTTAGCTCGCCATTCTCTCAACCCTCTGCTCTCCTCTTCTCAATCTCTCTCTCTCTCCCTCTCTCTCTCTTGTCTTCCATCTGTCCTAGTTTCTCCCTTTCTCCCTTTCATCCTTTCGATTCTCCTCCCTCTATTTGTCACATGTTCAACTGTCTTGAGCTTTGTTTGCTTGCTCTCTCGTGGCTCTTCCTTCTTGGCTTCTCCCCCTTCCTTCGCTGTCTCTCCTTGAGGAATTCTTCCTCTACATTTTTGTTTCTCATTTTTTGTCAATTCCTTTGCTTGCTTGTTCTTTCCCCTCCTCTTAACATGTGCTTCCACATTTTAAAAAAGAGGCACAAGTGTGCGTGACTCCCCTTCCTTCCGGCGTGACCTTTTCCCCATATGAGCTCCTTTCTTGTCTACCTGGTGCCTCCCTCCCATTTTTTTCTTTGTTTCTCTTATTATCTCTCTTCCTCTCTTGTCTAGGTCCATGAATTGTCTCCTTGTTGTGTTCCTTTCCGATTTTCCCTGATTGCAACACAGTGGCCACTTTGCCTGTCAGTAACATTTTCCATTTTGACTCTCTATACTCTGCGCTCCATATGTGGCTTACCACCTCTTTGGGGACGTTTCCCCTCTCCTTGTGTCTCGGGCCCACATGCACAGTCTTTGGAGGCACTATGATCCTTCTCCTCCCCTTTCGCTCTATCACCCAAATTGTAGTGATCTTGCCTTTCACCCCCTTTACTCTTCTACTCCCTTCGTCACGCTTTGTTAGCTGGATTGGTTTGCATTAACCCCCACCCTTCTCGCTCACCCTCGTGAGGCGTGGGCCATTTTGCTTGCTCTTTACTATTCTGAATCGCTTTGCTCAATTTTCTCCCTTCTTTCCAATATGTACACTCTTTATCCTTTCCCTATCAAGTCCTCTGTGCCTACATTGATGGAACTAAAGTCCTTTTGAGCGTGCATTCACCATTGTTGCCTCCCCAATGGATCAATCATTTGTTATTCCTAGGCCCACCTTTTCCAGTGCCCTTACTTCCTGTCCCCTAGCTCTCACACTTCATGTAACATAAAGGAATTGTGGTGTTTTTTGGCTAGTGCACCTTACCATTCTTCACTCCTATGCAGTTTGCTTCCTTGTAGCTGCCTTAGATGAGCCTAATTTTCCGATGGTCTGCCTTATCTCCTTCTCCCAACGCCGTCTCATGCCCTTGATATCTTCCCCCAACATGGCACTGGTAGAACTCTTTGGTTGTGGGTCAACATCATCATGCATGCCTTCTCCAATTGTAGATCTTTGTAAAAACATCAATCGTCAGCGTGCCTTACTCCTTGGCTGTGCGTTTATTGACCTCGTATGGCATACACTCAACGGGATCTCTCAGGTCCTTCCAGTTTGTACCTTGCTGAGGTATGCTAAATGGTCCGATGCCGGCTTGTACATCTCTCTTGTTTGACATGCTTGTTGCCTTTGTTTCTTGTCTTGCTTCCTCCCTTGCCCCCTCATTCGTTACTTCCTTGTCTCCAACACTCAATGTGTTGTATCTCTATCTTGAATTTTCTACAATGTTGTGACTGACGACATGTGCCCCTATCGCAATCTATTTGTCCTTTAGTCTGATTACTGTGATCATTTTAGTGTTAATGTGTTATGGTGTCACAATCCTTTTCCCCGCTATGAACACCATTTTTCTTACCTCCCTCGCGAGTTCCCTCTTGTTTTCTTGTTAAGTTACATGCTGGTTCTGCTGGTTCTGGACTTCTGAATCGGATTTTTTGGGAGTTTATCTACGCCCTTGCCCTTGTTGCTGTCATTGATCTTGCCAGTGGTTGTGTAGTCCTTTGTGGTTTTAAACCCCTTAGTAAAGGTTTGTATCAGATTCTTGGTCCACTGTCCGTTTTTGCGCACATAGCTAATGTAGTTGCTCTTGTCCCTATTTCTCACTCTACCAATTTACACATCCTCCATCGCCACTTTTTCCACCTTCCTTTGTCCACTTTGGCTACTACACTATACAATCTTCTTAATGAAGTATTTTTTAGTTTATTGTTCTGCATCCCATGTGTTGCCAATTGGACATTTTTTTTCGTCGACAAGATACATCCTCTTCTTTTTCCTTCCTCCCCCTCTATTGCATCTACTCCCTTCACGCTATTCCATATAAACATCATTGGCCCTCTCCAAGATGAGTCACTCACAGAGCATGCCATCTTTGTTCTAAGTTTGAAGGATGACTTCTCTTGCTTCATGTGAGTTTTCTTTAGTTAGGCAAAGATTTATGTTGCTTAGACCATCAGGGTTTGGTATTTGTCTTCTTAGTGTAAAACTAGTCACCACCCATTTTAAATTCACTCTGACAGTAGTGGCACATTTTTCCAATCTATCTTAGAATGTGAGAGCATCATTCCTGAGCTCTCTTTCCCATGTTCCCCATGGGTGAATGGGGCCATTAAGCACAGGAAATGAGCACTTGTCAAGTGTGTTCATATTATGATGGCCAAGGCAGGATTCTTAGATGTTTACAGGAGATCTTGGTCAAAGGCATCTTTTCATCACACGAGGGTTCTGAACAAGATCTTTCATGCACCTTTTTCTACAAATACTAGTCCCTTTCTATTCCTCTTTGGTCACTTCACCAATATTAGTCAAGCTGTGGTGTTGGGCAACATGGCCATAGTTTCCCTAGCTCTCCGTTACTTGTGCGGCAAGCTAGTTCTGCTTTGCCGCCTCTATCTCACCCTTGGGGTTGCTCCTTGTTTTCGTGGGAATTGTATTTTAATCTTCCCATCATCTCATCGATCTTGGTCATGGAATTTGTTTCCATTAATGAATTTTGGCATCTTTATTGTGGGCAGTAGTCTCTCGCCTATTTCCTCAGTCATGGGCTACACCTCTGATGGTCTTGCAATTTCTCGTGCCCCTTTTCCTTCTTTCCACTTCCTCTTTCCCCCATTGTCACCCCCTCCCCTTGCTTCCTATCACCTCTTGTCTTCTTCTTGCCTTTGTGGTTGTCATCCTACCCATGATGAACCCCTCCCCTTCCCCATTCCATCCACCCCTCTTTGTCTACTACTCAACCACATCCTACAAGCACTTCCTTTTTTTCCCTACCTCCCCTTACCTCAATAGGTGGATTCCCTCCTGTGTTTGTGCCCCCTCCTCTTCCGTCTGATGCTGTAACGTCTGCCACACCTCTCGTTTTACTTTCCCCCTTAACGCCTACTCAACCTCCAGCGCCTCCCTCTTCGAGGAATGGTTGATCGAGGGCTTCTTATTCACGTCCCTTTTAGTGTACCAGGTCCCTAGTATAAGGAAATTTCCATGAAGTTATCTAGGGAGGTAGTCATATTCAGTTCACTTGGAAAGCTACGTATATGAAACTTGTGCCTTGGGGATTAAATGTAATTTTTTAGCAAGGGAAAAATAAACAATATGATATTCACATCTTGATGTATAGTAGACGTATGTATGTCTTCATATGTTCTGATTGGTTACCTTTGTAAAGTGGGTGTTTACTTTGAGAACAATATGATACAAAATATAGGAAGCTTCATAACGAACGTACTTTTGGAATTTTTGCACTGTTTCTTTGTCGGCGGCATCTTCCCCACCCCCCAAAGCGAGAAGTGTATTCGGGTTGTGTAGTTGGGTTGTGTATTGCACAATCGTTTCTTGAAAACACTAAGTGTTCTATACACTTGGTGTATTTCTCACATGTCTGTCGGATACACACATCGTATTCACTCTCCTAATACACTACCTGTTTGGGGGAGGGCAACGTGGGAGCCGGAGATCTCCCCCCCCAAAAGGTTGAAGTGTATTTGGGGAGTGTCTATGGTTAGTGTATCGGACGGCTTCGTGAAAAACACACAAAGTGTATTTTGAGAAGATGTCAAAAAACACTCGTCGACCGTCAATCTATAACGGTCGATGATTGACTATGTATGATTCGATCATCTATATATAGAAGACAGTCAACGATCGACGACCATCGACTAGTTGATGACATCCATATGTGCAGAAACCATACTACACACTCGTAAGCACATAGTCGGGACCCCTCCCCCCCCCCCAAAGTGATGACTGTATTAGGGTTGTGTAGCTGGGTTGTGTATTGCACAAGAGTTACTTGAATACACTAAGTGTACTATACAATTAGTGTATTTTTCACATGTCTGTCAGATACACACATCATATACACTATGCTAATACACTTTACCTGTTTTGGATGGGGAGCAACATGAGAGCCGAAGATCCCCGCAAAGGGTAAAGTGTCTTGGGGGGATGTCTATGGTAAGTGTATCTGACGGACACGTGAAAAATACAGAGAGTGTATTTTGAGAAGATGTCAAAAAACACTCGTCAACTGTGAATCTGTGACGATTGATGATTGACTATGTACGATTTGATCTTCTATACATAGATGACAATCGATGATCGACAACCATCGACTAGACGTTGCCACACATATGACGGTTGAAAAAACGTTTGCGAGGGATTCGAGTGGGGGATACAAAATACCCCTCTGTGACTGAAGGGAACTTGTTGGGCCTTGCTACCGTGGGGCCGAGCAGGAGCCCGGGAAAGAGAAAAGTGAAACCCTTAACCCAGGCAATAACACGGTGTCAATTGTATCTCTTCGTACTTGCGCATCGAGGAATAGAGATTCTCATTCTTTACAATAGTAGCAGATTTAAGGCCTAAAGAAAAATGAACGTCCCTCTAAAGGAGCTGTAAATGTAGATGTGGGAAAAGAATTCATGGTCTTTGTTGGGTTTTTACATTTTGATTACCAGCCTTCCAAGAACGTTTGCATGTTAAGGCATACAAATACATGCAAACATGTATGAACACACGTAGTAAAGTGAATTGTAACGTGACTTCCATGAAGTTACGATGAAATTTCCATTTGACATGTACAGTGTATGAAGAGTGTATTTTTTTGAGGTGATTGACCATGAATGCCCTCTTCTCCTCTACCTCCCTTGCCCCTCTCCCATCAGCATGAATTTCCATAATTTTTCTCTCCTTTAACTCCACTCTTGCCATCCCCCATTCCTTCCCCTACCTCCCCTTCTTGCTTCCCATCCTCCCCTGTTGCCCTCGCTTTAGAATGTCCTTCTTCTTCTCAACCTAGTTGATGCATAAAGCTACACACCTCTTTGTTTATGATGTTCATGAGGTCATACTTCTTATCTTCGTCTCGCGACTCACAAGTGATCCCATTCCTGCTAGTGTGACCCCTTCCACCTTGCCTAGGCCCTCTATTGGCTCTTTCACCAACTACTCCCCATCCCCTTGCCTTGTTGACTTCCTTTCTTGTGAGATCCTTCTATCCCTTCCTCGTCATCCCTCTTATTTCACTACATCTCCCGCTCCCCCTCCTCTACATCTCCTGTTCTAACATGCTCCCCTTGCCCACATGTCCCAAGCTCCGGTGAACCAAAAAAAAAGGTGGTGAGTTTTGATTTTTGTTTGTTCTTTTCTTAAATTAATTCCCTTATTAGTGTGGCTTGAGGCCACTACCGTTGGCTGACAACGGGAACCACTCTAGCAGAAATCATTGCGAGAATTGTAGCAGCAGCAACAATACTAAAGGTGGCTTCACGTCACAACCGTAGGTTGATGATGGCCTCTAATGTAGCATCACCGGCACCGAAGGCGACTGGACGTCGCACGTTGCGATTGTTGTGCCTTCGCCACTGGGTGCAACATTATAGTAACACATTACAACTAAGGTTGTTGTCGTGATTGACGACATCACATCCCGCTTGAGAGACGTTACTACATTTGTATCCCTCAACTTAGTGCTTTGTACCACCGGGGTTGAGCGTGAGAGATAACCACTTATGCTCAGCTTTGGACATGAGCTGCGCAGTGTGAACCATACAGTGAAATTGACTACCGAATATCCAAGTGAAACTCCACACTATCCATAATAGCCATGGACAAAGTTCAAAACAATCAATTCCCATCCATGCCCATTACACAGATAGAAATCTCAAAACTTCCATTCTCACCTGCATATCTGGTTGTAACAGTGATGCTGGTCACAGTGCTTGCCATCGCCGTCATGGGTGATAACATTGGGCCCACGAGCTGGGTGATGTACAAGTTAATGGGTTTAACTCTTTCAAGTACATTTCCAGATTAAATGACATATTAAAAAAAGGTATGAATGGACTTGCAAGTAATGAAATGCATTCTCTTTCTGCCAGGAGGCTCTCTCGTGTCACACCCGGTGCTTCGTGTTCATGGCTTGAGGAGTTATCGTCCTGCACAAGTAAATATTTGAAAAGACAATTGTGGTGTGGACCTAAAAACAATTAAATGTATGCGTGTGTGCTTGTCCATGAAATAGATTAAAACCAGAGACCATGCTAGGAAGATTCGTAATATTCCATTTGAAGGCTTTCTCATAGGAGTTACATACCTTCATTTTGGCACATTATGGATTCAAACTATCCTGTGAGAAACTCTATCTTCAACGCCCTCGCAGTCTAACAAGCTTGGTTTTTGCACAAATTTGATGATCACGTGTATTCAATGCTACACAGGTACACATGACCCGATATCAACAACTTGCAAAGAGACAAAGCGAGAAATATTCACCAGGGAAAAAGAATACACTTATGCAATATCATAAGCTTGGATTCTTTTATGAGTAAGCAAGAGAGTTAGTGAGTGAGTAAAAAGTCTAAAAACGTGTGAGCGTGTGAGTGACAAATTCACCCTCTTGTGTCATAAAACCCTCACACAGACAACACCAACACACACACACACACACACACACACACACACACACACACACACAAACACACACATTGACACAAATACATATAACCATTCGTCCAATATTCCCAATGTATGCATATCAAATGACTTTCAAACCTTTAATTTTGTTGTTTTCAGTGTTGCAATCATAGATTCTGTCACCACAAATGTCACCTCCGTCTATGTCGTCGTTGCAATCACTTTAAATGTGTCAACACCTTCACCAACACATTTGCTGTATGTAAGAGTGAAAGGGGGACAAGAAATGGATGAGAAAGAGATACAAGGTTGGAGTAACAATATGGATGATTGATCTTGATAAACTGAGTAAAATGACATCCATGTACCTTAGACCACCAACCTTGTGAAAGCCTTTGGACTCTTGAGTTGGTACGTCGTTCAACTTCAAGACATCTTGATGGAAAGTCTTGAGATGGAGGCACCTCAATGCAGTAAGTGTGATGAGACACCTCAACGCAGCAAATGTGAGGCCTCTGAGAGGTATGGTCCTGAGTGGGGGACTGAAAAACAAAGTGTGCACCCAGGGTGCAGGTTCGCATTGCGGTGGCTGAGCGTACTCGAGTAAATGGAGGTTCAGTCACACTCTTGTCGTAATCTTGTCACAAAGACAAGTATTTTTTCCCACATTGCCCTTTATCTCTTGCTCTCGTTCTTGATGGCTCTCTCGATGGTGCTCTCGGTGGTGCTCGTGCTCAATTTTGCACTCAATGTCCCAAATGCTCTTGCTCTTGCTTTGCTCTTACTCATGCGTTTGCTCACGCGCACATTGACACTCTTGCTCACGCTCTCGCTCTTGCTCTCAAAGTTGCTCTGGATCTTGCTCTTGCTTTTGAAGTTGCTCTTGCTCACGCCCTTCGTCTCACTCTCGCTCTGTCTCACGCTCTCGCTCGCAATCTCGAACTCTCTCTCATTCTCACTCTCGCTCTTGCTATCGCTCTTGATCACTCTGTCACTCTTGCTCTGGCTCTCACTTTCGTCCTCCCTATTGGGAGGAAGCTGTTTCACTTAAGGTACTTCGTTCGGAGCAAAGGACCTTCCGCGAAGGGTCCCGACATTTTTTTTGTTTGGAAGTGTACCACTATTGCTTTTTTCTGGACAACAATAATTTGAGGTAATGAACCTGACACAAAAAGTAAAGAGATAAGAAGTATTGAGCACAAATCACTCAATAATGTCTTTTTGAGTAGATCAAATGAGGTTGGTTCATATCCTTTAAGAAAATATAATTTTGACGTGACTACATGCCACATTTACACCACAGTTGTGACGGCTCAAAATACGACCATCTCCTCCAAACCAAGGTTCATGCATCAAAACAAAGTACAATAAAAATCAACGAAGGTATCTGAAAGCTAGTGTATTAAATTACACCTCACCTTCTACCTTAAATGGTGTAAATGAGTACATTGCTTTCATCAGCGTCCATTTATGAGGATCATTCCATGTACACATCAAACGAGTATTGATATGGATCAGCATGTGGATATGGACATAGATACATCATGGTTATGGAAATGGATCCAAGTATGGAAATGGAGATGGACATGGATTTTGAATTCTGGATATGGATACAAAAATGGATATCAATATGATACAGATATGAATATGGATGTTTATATGGTATTGGAAATAATCATGTATTTGGATATGCATATGGACGTAGATGTACATGCAGTGATGTAGTTTTTTTGCAGCCTATCCTTGATGCGGACGCAGCTGGCGCTGGAGCACCGACTAGTCGTGGCTCCATCCACAAGAAACTGCCAGTGAGCTACAATAACGCGCTAGGTACTTGCGAGGGTGCTTTGCGGTCTGTCTGCAGACGCTAGAGTTTTCTCGGTGGACTTGCTCTTGAGCCTGATTTGCATGTTTTGTATTTTCTGTCCACCGATTGGTGTCAGAATCATGCATGTGACCAATTGTAGCGTCCGGCTCAAGATTTTGCATCTCTTGGTTCAGACGGCGCAGCCTTTTGATTTTTCTTCGTAGAGTTTTGGCCGAAACGGTGTTTTTGGGCCGGTTTTGGGAGAGACCTTCCATTGACGCATGCGACACCCACCGTGCGCCGTGACAGGTAATTATGCTTTGGACTTGTCATTTGTTATCCCTCTCTGCATGTGTTCATCAATGAAAACACATTTGACATTGTGTCGTGTTGTCTACCTAACTCTTGCCATTTCGCGTCCTACCTGTTTTGACGCCGTGAGCGCGTTGAGCGCTAACGCCTAGTCAATGGCAAGTGTGCTAAAAAGCTTCCTATAATCTCCTCTATGTAAAGTTTACCTTCCTCTTGCCCCCCTTGCCCTTTGGATGCACTTGCTGTGCTGCATCGGTTTACCACCCTTCACCAACTCTCCTTTCTCCTACGGTCTCTTCTCAACCATCCCTTCCCAACCCCACCCTCGTCCATGGCTCTGGCCCCTACACCTCATGTTTGGGCACATACCACATTCCATCAGTATAACGCCCATGGTTGTCTTTTGTTTCATCAAGGTTTTGGCCATTCTCATGATGCCTACACTTGTCAGAAGAATGAGATGAGCGGAGACGGGAAGAGCAGGAGCAATCAAAACTAGCGAGAACATGCAGGCAGGTCAGTTGAGTGACGGGTGCTTGAGAGGTGCAAGAAATCCTGAAGAGTTAGTTGCACAGCTAGTAGGGAGGCGAGACACCAAGATTGTGAGGTAGACAGGAGCTTGAGAGAGAACATGTGTGCAAGACAAATGATGGATAACGAGTGATGAGTGAAGGGTGACGAAGAAAACAGTGGTGAGATGGGAATGGTTGGCAAAGGCATGAGGGGCAAGAGGCAAGTAGAGCAAGAACCAGCAACGAAGCCATGGAGCCAAAGGGAACAGGATGCGAAGAATTTTTCCGATTGTCTCATGAGGGAATAAACATTCTCCATATGTGCAACGGAACAAGACAAAGGGAAATCTGCAACGGCTTCTTTCCGTGCTAGCCAGACGCGCTCACGGGTTGGCCGCTTATTAGGGGATTACTCTGTCGAGGGCCCGTTGGTTAGTAAGTGATCGTTAACAGTTGTTGGTGGTATCATCGAGGTGATTTGTGGCCAGAGCTGAACCGTTATTCAGAGTTCTTGGAATATCCAAGCGACAGGGGTTGATTGTGGTCATCTTCTGAATTCTGACACCCCCCATGAAGATGACCGCTGATGTAATTCTTGAGTTGGAGTGAAGTTTTTCAAAGTGGTGGTGGTGGTGGAAAGGGAAGTCGGGCCAGGGCAGGACAAGGAGGTGGCAGAGGCTGTTGATCCATGGATATCTGATAGAGTGAGGTGGTGCGTAGCTGATGAAGGTGATATCCATGAGTGCATCGTCGGTGAATGGTGTGGAAGATGTTGTTGAGTGGGTCAGTTCTTGGGCATTGGCCTTGGAGGATGTCGTGGAAAGCTGCGTCAGTGGTGAGGTAGAGGAGTCTAAGAACCAGTTCTTCGACTTGGAACCAGTGGTCCTAGTGGAGCTCTAGAGATGTAATGGTAGGGAAGTCCACTTGCGTTTGTCCAATGAAAGGCCGTAAGTAGAGGACATCAACCACATTGCTGTGATCCATGGCGATGCTTCGGATCGTGTCCATCCAGATTGGGCTCCATTTTGAGAGGTTGTGTTGTTCGAGTTTGTTGAAGTGGAGGATGCGTGAAGGATCGATGATAGAGCCCACTCCAAGGAGTGTCTCTCAGACCTAGTGTGTCATTTGTAGGTGCTGGTGTTGAGAAGAGAGATGAAATGTGGTTTTTAGTCTTGGCTGTTGATGGGAGGGAACACTGATGATGACGGAGAGGGCGTAGAGGCAAACCACATGTGCGGTGTAAGTTTTCAGCGTGGGCACAGGTTTTCGCGGAATGGGCAATGCGACTGGGCAGATCCTTGTGCCGAGCGGAGAATGATTTGGAAGCAAGGAAATCGATGAGGGCAAAGGCGGTTCATGGCTGCGTAAACGCAGGGGTAGAACCACGTGCGCTGTGGACGGTTTGGTGTGGGCACAGGTTGTCGCGTGACAGGCAATGCAACTGGGCGGATCCTTGTGCCATACACGGGATGAGAGCAAATGATGGTGAAGAAATGATCGATGTTGAAGTGTGCGCAGGGGCAAAACCACGTACGCTACGGAGTAGGGGAGTAGAATGCGGCAAGGGGAAGGCGACAGCCAACACACCGCAAGAAATCTGCTGTCGACGTGGGTGCAGGCTCCTGCGAAACAGGCAGCTAGCGCGTGCAGATTCTTATGATAGCTAATCAGAAGGCGGAAAGCTATGATGGGGGAGTGGGCAAGGAGCGAGCCACATGCGCTGTAGGAAGTTTTGGTGTGGGCGCATGTCGTTGCACAGCGGGCGATGCGATTGGGCAGATCCTTTTGCTGAGTGAATAACGATGCAGAAGTGGAAAAGGCGGAGGTGGCTGATAGTTGAGTGGGCGCAAGGGCGGAACCATGTTTGTTGCGAATGATGGGGATGATAAAGGAGCTGAACGTGATGCGAAGGTGACAAGGAGGACGATGCCAGAGTAGGCAGAGGATGAGGAGGAAGTTGAGAAGAAGCTGATGGCGCAACTAGGGATGAAGATGATGGCCAAGGAGGAGGATAAGCAGAGGCTAAGAGCGAGAGGACTTTGGTAGCAGGATGATGACGATGATGCGGTGAGAGGTGTTGTAGTGGAGGGTGGATGGCAAACTGGCAAAGGTAGCAGTGGACGCAGGGCGAGGCAATCGGTTTCTTAGTTGTCAAGAGAGTGACAACTTTCCCCAGTTGGCCTGAGACTGACGGTCAGGAAGACCGGTGGTGTCCGATATCTTGATAGCTTGAGGAAAAATGACAACAGGAGGACAAGTCATGAGGTAGGCGGTGATGCCCGTTCGTGAGTTTGGAGAGTGACAACTTGTTTCCCAGTTGGCCCGAGACCGACGGGCAGGAAGACTTGTGGTGTCCGATGTTTTGGTGGCGGAAGGCGATCTCCTATTGCTGACGACGATCAGAGGCGGCGCGAGAGAGCGGCTCGATGCGGTACATGTGAGAGGGCTGAGGCAGACAACATGAATGAAAAGGATGATTCCGAGAAGGAAATGAGGGAGGGGGAGACACGTGCAAAGGCTGAGGTGATGAGAGTTTGCACACGGGGGGCGGCAGGATGCTTCCACAAAGATGACTACAGATGGTAGCTCGAGAGTTGCTTACTATGGTTCCACATGTCGAGTCACCAATTGTTGGCCACGAGTGCGAGATGGGCACAGGGCTTCCTCAGGGTGACGAGACGTTTCTTTAGTGCGAAGAGCACTTCAGGCGGTGCTGCTCATGTCAGCTACCGGCGGAGCAGAGAGGCACGATGTGGAAATAGAGGCGGTTGAGGAATGCAAGTCAGAGAAGTTAGATGATGACAGTGGCAAAGAGATGAATGGATCATGGGCACGAGGTGATGTTGTCTGTTGCTCTGATACCATGTCAAAAGAATGAGATGAGCGGAGAAGGCAAGAGTAGGAGCAGGCACAAGCAGAAGGAATGTGCAAGCAGGTCAGTTGAGTGATAGGAGCTTGAGAGGTGCGAGCAGTCTCAAGGAGTTAGTTGCAGAGCTGGTACGGAGGCGATACACCAAGATTGTGAGGTAGACAAGAGCTTGAGAGAGAACGTGAGTGCGAGGCAAATGATGGATGACGAGTGATGACCAAAGGGTGACGGAGCAAAGAAAGGTGAGATGGGATTGGTTGGCAAAGGCACGAGGGGCAAGAGGCGAGCAGAGCGAGAACACAACAGCGAAGTGAAGGAACCAAAGGGAACTGGATGCAAAGAACAGTTCTAGTTATCTTGGGAGGGAATAAACATCCTCTATATATGCAACAAAACAAGACAAAGGGACATCAGCAACGGCTTCTTTGGCGCTAGCTGGACGCCATCGCGGGTTGGCCGCACATTATGGGATTACTCGGGCGAGGGTCCATTGGTTAGGTTGTGACTCTTAACGGGTATTTGGAGGTATAAGCAAGGTGGTTCATTGCCAAAGCTGAACCGTTATTCAGAGTGCTTGGAATATCCAAGCAACAGGGTTGATTGTGGTCATCCTCTGAATTCTGACAACACTCACCATTGATTTGTGAATGCACCAGTATCTGCTGCTCATAGCATTACAATCATGACAACCCCGCCCATTTCCTAACCTCAATCACTCCTTACCAACACGCATGCATGCCCAGACACTCAAGCTACTTTGCACGTAGCTAGTATTGTGGAGCTCACCAAGCTGGTAGAGAATGGTTTCTTATAACTTTGTAATCTTCCTTTTAATGGCACAATGATGAAAGCCAAGTGGGCTGTACACAAAAAGCTCATTGCCAGGAAAGATGTGGAATGTTTAAGGGCTCACCTTGTTGTTAAGGGCTGCTCCAATGTTTTATGCATCAACTTAACTGACACATATGCCCGTGATGGACTGTTTATGACAAGTGGCATCGTCATAAGTGTTGCTACTCACGTCTAGTGAAAAACGCATTACTCCACCATAGACTTGAAGAGAAGAATTACATAATCCAACCTCCTACCTTCTCTAATGGCACAATGACGGGTCATCTGGCTCTATTGAACGATGTACGTTCTCTGCTTGTCTCCTCATTTTTGGAACAAGGAACTGTCATCCAACCTAATCCATGGTGGTTTTCCTCCTACTCGGTCCAATTTCTCCCTTTCTACTAATGGAAGGTATCTTGTGCTCACTTTCATCTTGGTTTGCACTGAAACCTTTCTATCCTCAATGGCCCACATGAAGAACCTTGGCCTCAAAACCATCTCTTAGGATGCAAATTCAAAGCATCCGTGCCTAGTCCATTGGAAGAACTTTGTAAGACCCTAACCAACTACATTTCCTCCATTATCTACCCTTCTCTCCCCCTCCCATGTACCCCCTTGCCCATACCATGGGGTACCTAGCTTGCCCTATGTTTGGCTCACGAGACTAAGTTAGGCAAATTACATTCAACCATTGCCTCTCATTCCATCGTCAGTGCACACACAAACCTCACGGACACTATCTCCATGAACACCGTCGGTTTGGTGAATATTCTTGCCCAGTACGACCATGAGCCTTGTACAATTCACCTCCATACCACAAGGTATGACATGCATTGTTTTCTGCACTCCTCATGTACACGCCTTATCTTCCAACATAGGTCAAGCTTGCGACTCCTTGAGGGCTTTGTCGATAATGTCTATTTCTGTGTCCACGATGCTCACAGTTATAACGGTTTGGTCTTTGTGCTTTGAGGTACTACCATTTCAAGTGTGGTGGATATTGGCGATCTTAACCTTGACGCACTAGGGTGGATAAATTAATGGTCATTGGTGGTACTACCACTAAGGCAGTCAAACTCAATCGTCTTCTTCACGAGCAGTGCCTCCCAACCCCACTTATGCCACATTACATTGAGAGTGGGTTGGTCAATTCCAAGAATCTTAGTACTCTTCATTGTTGCACCAAGCACAACAATGTTGAGCATCGGCACAACATTCTCTGCACAAAGGATGTCCACCTCTGGTTCATCCAAATAAAGCACAACTTTTTGATTTCATCATGTAGCCTATTTCCAGCTATTGTTTCTTGAAATACCACTACATTTGATCTTTATTCCCTTCCCTTATCTGTTTGACACTCATTTTTTCTTCAGAATTAGATGAGCCTATATCTCTCTTAGCATGTTGATCCTGTGTAGGTCCAACCTTGCATATTTCCCTTTGTAGATGGCTTGTCACTTCCCTTTGGTTTCTGTCCATAACCTTGTCTCGTCTTTCTTCTCCCCCTGGCATCCCTCTTTTGCCCCTCTTTGTGCCTCATTTGTCATGTGCTTTTGGTCATTGGGGTGCAAGCCCTTGACTCTTTCTTCAGGAGTCCACCCTCTTCCCTGGTCAAGTGCAAGGCTTTGCTGTTTTGAGGGGTTTCATAGCTGGGTTATTCAAGATTGGTACTCGTAATAGGTGCTTTTGGATTGATGCACTAGATGGGATCTGTTTGCTAGGTATTTAGTGTCAAGTAAAATAGATCATTGATGGGTGAAAGAGAACTTGGACACAATGTTTAGCTCACACAATTAGGTAGCATATACTTATACATACACATCATACGGTGAAGTATGTACAAGGATTTTAACCCACACAACTCACTCATGCTATGTCTGGAAACAAGACGCGTAGTAGTAATAGTAGGTGTTGTAGCTATACAAGCTGATTAGCGATGGTGGCAAGGCTTGGGTGTAGCTTGAACCACAGGGCGTCCGCCCTAGATGCCTTCTCAATAAGGGAACTCAGTGACGATGTACGTTGTACACTGTACAAGGTCTAAGTGCTGGAGGCAGCACTTCGAGATTAGGAAAGAGGAGCTGGGAGTGCTTGATGGACAGCTGATCGGATTGACAATCGAAGGCATAGAGACTGAGTGACTTGATGGTCATTGAAGTAATCTTGAGGCATGTCTCCCTTTGGATGCTCCTGGGTAGGAGGTTACAAGGGGTCACACAACCTCCTAGGTGTTTGCATAACCACCTGGGTGGTTACCTAACCACCTGGGTGGTTGCATAACCTCTGAAGTAGTTGCACAACCCTCCAAACTAACCAAAGGGCATCTCGGAAGATGAAGGGTCAGCAGGAAGCTGAAGGGTCACTGGCAGCTGAAGGATCACAAGCTGGCAGTGAGTGTCACTCATCTCTATCTTTCTCTCTTGTGAGGACATGATCTGGAAACCCTCATAGAAAAGTCCCTCTAGGATCTGTAGGCCCTCTTAAGGAGAACCCGGCCGCTGAGATTGGTATATCTCAACATCTCGGAGTGGTGCTACTCCAAATATACCTTCGTCAATTGTTTTTGTCAAAATACATTGTCGTCACCTCTTTCCATCATGCTTTGCTTTGCCCCTTCCAACCTCACGCTCCGCTTGGTGGTCTTTCTTGTATCTTTACCTGTCTTGAGGGCTTTTGGTGGGGTGTTCAAGAGTTCTGCTTGGGGCACTCACCTTTGCTTCCATTGTCATCTTAAAGTGCCAAACTGTTTCGTGACCTGGATGTGTATGTTGCCTTGTTCAAATGGCATGTGTATCAAACCACTTGGGACGTCCCAGCCTTGGCATGACATGTGTATAAAGTTAATTTGTTTGAGATCAGACGATTGAAAATGCCCTCAATGAATTTTCTGCTTTGCACACGACTTGCTCTTCATGTGCAGTAAAAGGGTTGGACATGCGTTGGAGAATAATCCTCCGATGGAAAATGTTTCCCACTTCTTTCATGAAGTGCATCGATAGTGTTGCGTTCTGTATCCACGACCATGCCTACGTTTTGCACCAATGATTGTGCACCTTCGTGTGTTGCTCCTTTCTTGTGCTTTAAGTGAGATTATCCACTTCGTTGTATCCTTTGTGGTTGGACTGAAACAATGTCATTGTCAACCGGTCCGAGGAGCGGCTTGTTGATGGTCAGGCTATACTCCTTTAACTTCTAACATTTCATTTTGGTTTGAATTCATTTCTCACCTTGATCCATTGTTGTGTCAAACTCCTCATCACTCTACACAACCGCTTCTCCTTCACAGGACTTGAGAGCGTGAGTTCATCCCGGTGGAATGTTATAGGCATTTATCCTTGCAAAGCAAGGGCTCTCTTGCTCTCAATATTTGCCAAGTTTCAAGCAAATAGTTAAACCTCACCCGCTCCACCCGCTCCACGCACTCCACCCACTCCACCTCCTCCAGTTTCTTCCCCAACATTGTTTCATTACTCATAATCTTTCTTTTCAAAAATTTGTGCATCATGATGCTTGTGGCAAGAATGAACTGAAAAGGTGAACTCATTGCGTAACCATAACATGATAGGGGTTAATGAAAAATAGCAAAAACGTTGAAAGCCTTCGTGGTAGTTAGGCTGCAAACCCATGGTCATCTTATTGAAAATGTACAATTTTAAGAATGAACTCGGCCTAATTCATGGTGTAGAGACATAGAATCCCTTGAATGAGACTCATTCTTGATAACACAAAACTGTGATAACGTTTCTATCCATGCAGCAAGATTTTTTTTTCTTTTTCCTGTGAAGACCAAAAAACAACATTCTTGTTTTTTTTAAAGAAATGTTTTATCATTTAGAGCACTACAACTTGTGATTCTATCATCTATGTATTTATATGCTTCATACTCGATGATCTATTGGGATTATGAGCTTACTATTCCACCTTAGAAAGCAAAGCATGAAGAAATTTTGAGAAATTTTATGCATATCATCTTATGAAGAGAATATGGTAGATTAATTGACATGATATGAAAGTCTTATGTATGAAAACAGTGTCCATATTTATATCAAGTTGAATTCAATTAAAAAGTCTATATCCCAGCTTTTTAGAGTGCGCTTGGATGATTTCCCATCATATTTTGAAAGGCTCTTGGTGGAATGTCCATCCTTTCAAAGCCTTTATTCATTCTTTTCATTTTCACATTCTAAAAAAATTTCTTAAGTTATTATTGAACTCAAATTTCATGAAATGCACATAATTCCATGCAAGGAAACTAAGTTGATTTCCATTTTTCTTTCTCCCATCAAGTCTTTTGTGGTTAGTTGGTCCGCACATAATGTGATCATTTTAGGAGTTTCAAAATATCTCTCGTTTTTCTTGTACCATTGCTACAAAAGACTACAATTGGAAGAGAATTCACTCTGAGTAATGTGAAGAAATGCTTCAAGAATGATAGAAATATTCTGTTATATATATAAAGTTTAATCATCATGAGTAAAATTGTATGACATTGTTTTGCAAAAATACTACATTCTTATCTTCTGAACAAATACCAAGTTCTGTGTAGTATCCATTACTATTTTGTAGATCAAGAAGGGCATGTTGATGCAAAATTTACTATAATGTGTTCATGTAGAATATAGACCTGTTACCAACATATGTGCATAGATTCTGAAACAGATTTCATTTCCTAATGTCGACATGATTACTAACTCGGATTGCATTGGGTACAAGACACCCACTGAAAATGTCCATTTTTTTGTTGAACTTTTCAGCACATTTTGGCGGGTTGCAAGATGAAAGTATAGACCTTGCCAATAAATAAGGCAGAGCATAATCACAGTAGCAATGTGAATTCTCAACACTTCATATAGTTTACCTTAAAAACAGTTCTCATCTTGGTTTGAAAATTCTGTTTTCGAATATCGTGTTGACATTTCAGGAAAGTTAGCTAGTGCATGTATAACCGTGCTTTTCAGCCGGATGTTGCATGACGCCTGCTCGACGAGACTTGATGGCGGCTAAATCGATTGCGGGCAGCCAACTACTTTCACGGCTGACTCATAGCTGGCAGACGCTCCCTATGTCATCACAAGGACAGGAATCACTTGACGACAAACGTACAACCTGCGAGCACGTTGCAGAAACTGTCAGAGTCATTACTACTCTCCTCGAGATTGCTGTAGAAACCGCTACAAGTTCTGTCCTTTGACCTCTCAATGTAACGGTGTATAGGGGTTCCGGTTTGTAGATGTCGGTTTCATTTTTGTAACGATTCAGACACCGGATATAGGGTTTGCGAGATGTTTAGCGAGGACTTTTCGTGTCCATATGTAAAGCGTTTTACATCGGACTTGCTCAACGCCGGTCTGAAGTGGTGCCCTTCTGCTAAGGTTCATTGGGATCGAGCTTAACTGCGTACAAGTAGTGTGTGTTCAAATACTGAAAGCCCAAGTTCATTGGTGGGATGGTGAATGGTTGAATCGATGTCGTTCAGCATTGTGCTGTTTGGACCTCGTGATTGTCGTTGAACTTGGCATAGAATGCCATGCCGACGGCTTTAAATCGAGGGCAGAGATCTACTGTCCTCACGAACTTTCATGAGAAAACTCTCTGGACAGCACAAGCGATACAGATGTTTGATATCGACTAGTCATCGAAAGGATCTTCGTTTCGTAGCATCCACGGTATCATTCCTACCGATACAATATCCCTTTTTATATGGCCGCCTATATGTACAAATATAACAATATGCATAGCTGTTAACGTGATAGTAGTTTTCAAGATGGGCAACTGTAGATGGTACTTTGTCTTTCCGATTCACATAGGCAATGTACCCCTTTTTCCTGAAATCCAGCGCCATCAGCCCTGTCTTTCAGATTTGAATACCTATGAGCCCCACATTCAGAATTTGGGACTACATTTGCTACCCATCGTGATGCCATTTTTTTATATACCCCTCTTTATTCCCGGTCATGTCCATTTCTCACGAGGCCCTCAATTTTCTCTCGTAAAGCGAATCCATGGAAATTTTTACTGAATAAGGTTGGTAGATTTCACGTTAGTAGTTGCTGAACTCAACGGGTACTCCACGAAGAGTTTGCTTGTCAACGGTCTGTGCATTCTCCTCGCCAACAAACGATAAAATCACTGAGATCATACTTCTAAGTGCAAACCAAGTGTGGGGAGGGGGGTAGCTTCGCGTTAAACGTTGTAATGGTTGACAATCCAGCCACGGCCGTCCGCTGTGGCTGGATTTTTGTGAGCGGGAGCTGCAATTCCACCCACCCATATCCTTCTCCACCCACATGTCTCGTGGATGAGCGTGGGTGGACATCGCGAAAGTGGGCGATGGAGATCAAACTTAAGGAGTGACGCTTCATTATGTGGTACCAAAGTTTTCAGATCATATCTCCTAGATTACATTCATTAGTGAGTTATGGTTAATTGTTCCATTTGAATACACTGTGTAACGTGTGTACATTTTATATGCAATATGGTACGTTTCTAGAAGTTCACGAGTGTGTAGAATCTACATAGTACACCATTAAATCAGTGAAAATACCGTTAAAAGTAATGAAACACAGCTGATTTACCGTGGTTTCTTATGTATGTTATGTTTTTTGTTTATTGTCTTTAGATGTAGAAGATAACGTAGATAAGTCGTCAAATGATATGATGGGTACATCCGATGTTTCTCACATATGTTGCAAACTAATTCCAACACTCTGATTTACTTCTTGACTAAAAAACCATAGTTTTAAAGACCATAGTTTAGTGCAAAATTGAAGTCTGTGGCCCCCCTCCCACCTAGAACACCTAGATTATTCGATGGTTGATCCTCCTGATTGCTGTCCGCGAAGTTCTCTTCTGGAATGTGGTCGAGGCAGTCGAGCCTTGCCCTCGTGTTCACTCGACTCGCGCGTCCCACTCAACGTACAAAAGAACGGACGGTGTCGTTTCAACCAACAACTTTCCGCCAATGAACGTGAGACACCGATGGTCGAAAGTTCGATGCCTAACCTCTATAGACCTTTGGACCTACACGTAGGCAAGAGACACGCCCAGATTCATGAGAGAGTGGAAGGCTGTGCGCAATTAGTGGACCCAGAGTTATCAACGCTGCTTAGAATGCTACTGCGTCCGGTGGCGTACTACCATCGAATGCCATCGCGATGAGCCACACCCTGCATGGTT
>SZWC01018732.1:24964-45150 GCA_023375785.1 Penium margaritaceum | reverse complement strand
TGCTTCCTTCCTTGCTTGCTTGCTTCCTTCCTTGCTTGCTAGCTAGTTTGCTTGCTTCCTTGCTTGCTGCTCAATCCCAGCGAAAGACCTGCTGCGGCTGCTGCGGGAGTAGCTGGTCCTGCTGCTGCGGTTCCTGCTCCTGCTGCTGCGGTTCCTGCTCCTGCTGCTGCTGCTGCTGCTGCTGATGCTCCTGCTGCTGCTGCTGCTGCTGCTGCTGCTGCTGCTGCTGCTGCTGCTGCTGCTGCTCCTGCTGCTGCTTCTGCTGCTGCTGCTGCTGCTGCTGCTGCTGCTGCTGCTGCTGCTGCTGCTGCTGCTGGTGCTGGTACTGCTGTTGCTGCTGCTGCTGCTGCTGCTGCTGCTGCTGCTCCTCCTCCTCCTCCTCCTCCTCCTCCTCCTCCTCCTAAGAATGGTGTTGCCTCCGGTACTGCCGCTGCAGCTGCCGCCGCCACTGCTGCTGCTACTCCGACTGCCGCTGATGCAAATGCGCTCAAGTTGCTGCTCCTGCGCCTGATTTCCTCCAGACTTCTGCAGCAGTTTTTGGGTTATCTAGTGCCGGTTTCAAAATGAACCGAGGTTAGTGTGGATAAATCAGTATTGGGCCTCATGTTCTCAGTTTTCTGCGATTTGACCGCAAAATGATGCCATTTTCTGCGATTCGGTCGGCCGTTACTGCAAGGAATGCGATCGACCAGACCAGCAGTCAACGCGGATGCTAGTCAATCCGGTCGTTCTCCCGCCCCTGCACATAACCAAAGCAACCGCCCACAGAGAACGACGTGAACCGGACTTCGGCAGTCCCGTACGTTGTGGTCTGCGACCGCAAGTGCCTATGCTGACAAATCTAAATGGACCCCACTCAGGGCCGCGGTCGGATGTGACAGAATAATGAAGTTATCTATGCTTCGAGCAACGATGTGGGCGGTTTGCGAAGTGGCAACCCTACATGGACGGTTAGGATGTGTTTTCTGTGCCACCAATTTCTCACACAAACAATCCGTCAACCTTCATGTACCCATTACACACTCATCATTTTCAATGATCCATGTACATGACATGTACATCACCACGGCTCGTTCTTTTATCGACTTTCATCGATGACATTGAAAGCTGACGGCCGTCACGTTTGTGTTGAATCTGTCGGTTATCATTCGTAACTCTAATCCGCACATATTCTTGAAATTCAGACGAAAAAATGCAAACCGTTGAACCAAAATGCAAGCAAGTTTGAGTCGCCCACCCCCCCCCCTCCCCGCCTCGTTCCTACATCCCAAAGTTCATCGCACAGCCCATGCACCAGCCACTTTCATTCGCCATACCGTTTATGCTCTTTAACTCTTCCATTTGAACAACGCCTTCATTCCATCTCCTAATGTTTAGTCCTAACTTCACTATTCTTGTTCATCACAATTGAATAACCTCGACATCCAACACTTCCTCCAATGGGTGCACCCCCGGTGCCTCTAGCCTATCGCACTTGAGTGAGACATCTTCTTTCTCGATCGCTATGTCAAACAACCTCTCCCGTATTCCACCACACGTGCAGTTCCACCGTGAGCTCCTGGCGTGCATAAGGTCGTGTCTGGTAGCCAGGTGAACACTCGCCCACTTGTGGACAATGACCGTGACACGTACGTGGTGTCCACGTCCCATGGGCCACACACCCTGGCCATTATGTGAAAGCCGACAGTGCATTACGTGCTTCAAGGACACCTTCCATGCCAAACCGCATCGTTGGCAAGCCCGCCATCAAAGCAACGATCCTGACGTCGCCTATGCCGCCAAAGACCACTCCTACCACGTCAACCAACATCACAAGCGGTGATTCCGACATGGCAGCAATCGACAAGGGGTTTTGGTCCCTAGAACGTAATGTCGTGCAACTGAAAGTGGCGGCAACAATGTCAGCATGAATCGCGAGTTAAGTTAGTGGATACCTCGCCTCCACAACGACCTAGTGGAACTGCTCTCCATGGATTTCGGGCTAACTGACAGGTTGACCGTTACACAAATCCGCTCACGATTTACTAGCATTGGCAAAACATGGAAGGCAACGTACGGGTAGGTGGGCCAAGGAGGCGGTCCCCTCAATTGCAAGTCATGGCAAATCAAGTTTTTCCAGAAGAAGTGGGAGGACATCATAAAAATTAACCCAAAACAAGGAAATTTGGAACGCAAAGCCATGCTATGGTACAATCATGCAACACGCTTCTTTTTTCCCTGACAAAGAACATGGAGACAATGACATCTCTAATAATGATGATGCTGTGGGTGCGGATGTTTATGTCAATGAAACTTTGAACATAGATACGGAGGAGGACCATCGTGGACACATCGACCATGGAACGCACATGGACCGCTACATGACATACCCGCCTGATTTTTAAATTCAACGTGTGGAATTTTGGGGATTGAATGATCCTTCATTTCAACTAGTTTTTTAGGGTGTTAATTCTTTGTGTTCTTAATTCATCGAATTCGTGATGGACATGATCCTTAAACTTGACGAAAGGGTGGGTTCAATGTTTGTGTTCCGATAATTCGACGGATGCCTCTGATTCAAAGCCTAGCGACCGAACTCTCACAGTGCCACGTGTAGTTTCTGCGACAAAACCGGCACTTGATCAAGGGCACATCTGGCAAAAGCGTCAATTGCACCCTCGACATGTGCCATTTGCACAGGCACCGGGGCGTGCGCCAGTCCTGTTTGACCTCGTTGCTAGGTTATGCCAAGCAACGAGGTCAAACAAGATTGTATCCTGTTTGACCTAGTCAAAGGGTCAGAGTTTAACTTGGAGGTCCAAGATGGATTTGGACCCTCAACCCTTAAATTCAATGTATAAAGCATGAATAATTTTTTTTATCCGTCAAAATCGTTGAAAGAAAATAACAATTCCAATTCCATCACTTGAAAAAGTATTAACATCGAATTTGAAGAACATTGGGGTAGTTTAACGAGTTCACCTGCATTCCTCTAAGGTCCAGTGTGCCATGCGCGATGACCTCTCAACCTCCACTTACAGACATGCCGTCCGACTTGTGTCATTGGACATTCGTGTGCACATTGACAACAAAATCATCTTACTTGATGCATTCAAGGACAATACAAAGCTATGTGAGGTTTTTTATCATACCGTTAGTGCTCTCTGGGAGTGAGTAATTTCACGTGTGTTGAAGGGTAATCCATCAATTCCGAAACCCATTGCAATGGAGGACAGAGGTGCAAACAGCAACGCCAACAATGATGAAGTAGCTGTTAATGTGACGGATCATAGAGATGATAGTGGGACAAGAGAAGGGGATCATGTATCTGGGAGCCACACGGGCTCTAGACAAGGGGAGGGGACGGGGGAAGAAGTGGTGGGTAAGGCAGGTGCTTTGTATGCAGACAATGAAGACCTTGATGATGATGCAATTGTGTAACTGCAAGCACGTCTATTAATCAACTTATTCTTCTCGCACATCCTCCCCTTCCTCCACATAGTTTTCCCACATCAATTTTGCAATCTCATTTCTCTTGGATCTTGTTTATGAGCCACCATGACGGCGGTCAAAAATGCATTACTGACGAGGGGGTCCATCTCAGCCACCATTGTATGTGACATCCATGGGCAATGCATCGTCTACAATGTCCACAACTTGTATTTGTTGAATGGGATTGAGCATCGCAAAAGCATGAATTTTGCAACCTAGCTTGCATGCGAGGACGATAGGAGGGCACACCCCAAAAAATGTGGAAGCAAGCTTTCAAGGCATCAAAACACATTCAATCATATATCTTTCCAATTCATAGCACTTATTGAAGATTTCTTTGGGATCTTGTTGCTAGAGTGCACCATCGCTAAACTCATTCAGATGATACCGTCGCCCGTGGTGTGGTGTGAACAGGCCATAGCCCTCCCTTGCCCAGGGTGGGCAAGCAAGCACTTGCCATGTGGCAACCTGAAGTCGTGGCGTAGACTGTGCATGAACATCCTTAAACCATGTGTCGGGCCCTCCCATCCATTTTTAACAATTGTGGATCTTAGATAACCATTACATGCGACTAGAATTTTTAGTGTAATTTGTTGCTGTACGATAGCAAATGTGCCACGACAGAGATTAGGCACAATGACAAGAACATGAGTCCCATCATTGGCACCCAAACAGTCATCAAACCACGAAAGATAATTAGCACGGCCACACCACACCGTTGGGGAGGGAGCATCAGCCAAAGGTTGTTGTATGACTCCTCATGCCATATTCAAAGCATGAACAGCCCGACGGATGATAATAGAAACTGGGGCTGGACTTCATTAAAAATGCTCACAAATTTGTCTAACAGACATTGAATGGCGCACACACTAAAGCCACATGAATCATTTCTCCTCAATGGACAGTCTTGTATGTTAAACATTGGTGTTTCTATGATGACGTGGAGGATGTCGTACCAAGTATCGTGTGTTATGCAATAGGCGTTGAAGAAGTGATGTAGGTGTCCCAAAAGTAGGTTGTGCAGCAATGCAAGGCCACCGTACATGTCGGTGCGCATTGCTTGATTGGAAAAGTGGAAAACTATGGTGTGCATCATCTCATAAAAAACTATACACACCATGGCCAGTAGTATGACCCTCTACTCCATCACACGAAAAATGGTTGTTGCGTGGGCAATGCTTCGTTTGGGTAGGTCTTCCATTGCACGAAAGGTGTCATACAGTAACGGTGGATGTAGGCGGCTTTAGTAACGGTGTTGATGTTTACCTACTCACGATGTTATTTATCATGCTAATGATGTACTGTAGTTTTTTCGCAACGCAAGCACAAGGGACTAGGGACTAAGAATGCGAAGGACGACCTCACTCAACGAGTCGTTAATTGAACAGAGTACGGGCTGTCGAGATGCACCACATGTTGCAAATGCATGGGATTGAATCTGAAGAAGAACAATGCAAGGTCATCTCAATGTTGAAAAGTGAAGAAAAGGACAAGAACGTACATCATTCATGCTAGTTTAGGCAGTAGGTGAGACATCATCAATACTTACGCACATTTTCATCATAAAGTTGTACTTTCATGCTACATATGGTGACAATGTTGAAAGATGCAATTTAGCGACATCCAAATGCGGCTCAAGGCTCTAAACCGGAAGATAATTCAATAATCCTCGAACAAGGGAAATGACGGTTTGTTAATTGAAGAGGGCAAGCAAGCTCTCGTCCAATGTTGGCCTTTCTGTATTTTTCTTAGCAACACTGGTGAATTGATTTACCGCAATCTCTTCCATGCATAGATAAGGGTTTGTTTGGAGTGCCAAAATTAGATAAATTTGATGACAAGGTGAGGGGAATCCAAGAAACTGAACGGTCACCGATTTGTGAGGCTATTTGGAAAATTTTGTGTAGATCATTACTAAAACAGCTCGTCACATCAATTTCATGTAGTTGTGCTCTTGCGACGAAGGATGCGGGTTGATGCTTCATTGAATGATAGATCTTCATGTTAATATTCCTTGATTCGATTACATAACAATGTCTTGAAAACTCCAATCGCAAGAGAAGCTCTACGGATGCTTTGCAAAAGGTTGGATTGACTTGCCATATCACGTACTTGAACAAGCGTTGCATGAAGAAGTGATCATCCGCAAAAATGACAAATTGAATGGCATTGAGACACAACGCGCACATCAAAATGCCATGGGCAAAGAAATGGTTGATGGGGAAACAATTGTCAATTAGGTCGTGCGAGCCCTACAATTTTGAGGAAAACATCGACTTCCGTGTATGTAGATCCAAACAGATAAGCATCTTACTTGCACCTTGTTGAGCAATTTCATATATCGTGGCATGCCAAACCTGCTAAAAATCTATGGCTCCATGGCAAAGTTGTAATTGACATGGAAAGATAGCATAGTTCTATAACTAATTTCTTGGAAGTTCTAAAACCATTTATAAAACATAATAACAATAATTATAATAATAACACATGTGTTGCTATCTTAGTCGTAGTAGATGATTTCAAAAACGATAGGCAGATGAGTCTCATTGCCATCTTCTCAAATCTCTTCCAGGTCCAAAACTCAAATTTTGGTTTGGAAAGCTTTGCTTTGGTAATGCAGTCCCTACAACGTCATCCCAACATCACCTCTACGTTGATGATGCCCTGCCTTGACACTAACCCACTGTCATGAGAAGATTACACATCATTGTAGCTGGCAATTTTTGACACGGGAAATGGCATGCACTTATGAATTGTTGATTAGGCTGTCCAATCATCGATAAGCAATAATGCCATGGATTAGCTTACTGCTGATTGGCTTAACTATCCTATTTTGAAGCAATAACCTAATCAATAAATTTAAACAATCTCAAATATGGGCCTCCGCATGCGGTAAAAGAAATTGATCAAAAGCAAAATTGGCAAACTCACGTGGACACCACCTTCAAAATCTCTGAGTGCCCATCTGTGTTGCGAGGCATTTGTGAACTTGCAAACTGTTGTGATCGATTCCCCCCCCCCCAAGTTTATCTTATCTAGTTCGGTAAAGAGTCAAGCGGTTCGGATTTCCACGTAAGTACTTCAAGGGTGAAATAACTTATACATCCATAAAACACATAGTGTGAATCTCACCCACCCTCCTCGCACACATAGAGTAACCATTTGTCCAATCCTTTGGAAGAAAACAACCATCCCCCCACCATGCATGACAAAATCAACCATCCACCCAGCCTCTGTAACAAATTCAACAATCCTCCCACCCCTTTTCAATGCTCAATCACAACATGTGTTTCAAAGATGACATGGAAAAATGCAACGGTGCGTCTGACTCATTCATGGTGAATGACAAAAGCTATGTCATGCATCAATGCTATATGGTATGTGACGGGCACATGACAACTTTTTTAGCGTTTATGGGTTCCTTGCGTATTTTTTGTGTAGCGTTAGCATATGCGCAATTTTATGTACAGCGTTGTCATGTGCATTATTTTTTGTGCGACATTGTCATATGCACCATTTTTTGTGCTGAATTTTCATATGCGTTGTTTTGTGCACAACAATGGTATACTAGTTATGTTTTCAAAAAATTGGATCCATGTTATTTATGCCCTTATTTCAAACTAATCTACTTGAGTTAAAAACTTCAACTCATTTTTGGTAGTTCAAATTTAATAGAAGTGTGCCTATTTAACTTTTAAGTCTACCACTTACACAAATAGAATGGCCTATTTAGTCAGAGTAATTAGTTTGTGAACCTCTACCGCCCTTGACGACTATTCATTCTACAATGATATAGTGAATATTTTAACGGTCAAGAGTGTTAAATCTGCATCAACCACTTATGGGCCTATGTAGAAGGTTAAAGACCAAAACCATTGACAAAATGTTTGTCCTCTAGCGAGCTTGTCAATTTTTGTCAGATGGTTTAACACTGTTAGTCCATTTCTGAAGTCATGAGGCCCATACGCTAATCATTACATGCCAAAATGGAGGGGAAATTTTCACATGACTTGTAACATTGTCACACAGCTCGCAAACCTGTCAAACACTACACGATCAACTCATGAGGCTGACAACCACTTTTGTAAAAGCTTGCCAGCCTAACCGGCTTTGATCTCGCACCAAGAGATACTGACTAGTCAATGTCATAATCTAACCATATTACATGCATCTAGTTGCCTCGGACTATGACTAATCAGTTTGACAATCAAGAGGTTTTGCGCCTTTTGCAGTTTAGTGAAAATGGAGTGCGCTCTTGGTTAATACAATCGCGTATGGTTTGGTAGGCATGGGGGCTTTAATCAAAAACTTTAGAACCGACAAATCAATCAAACGCACAACATGGTAACTTCCTTGAGACGTCCCATCACTACCGCTCAACACAAATGGCTACAACACGAATGCACGTGAGAAACAGAGGTTTGGGCTCAAGATCCACTGTCAAAGTCCCACAAAACTATTTATTTTGAGAGTTAAATTAGCACTATACAATTACCATAAAACATTGCATACATATCTTAGGCAAGCCAAGTCCAGAAATAGTTAAAGACAACCTCGTGTGTGTGGCTAACTGATTAGTTATCCGCACAAAATTCATCTTTCTTTGAGCACATACCTCCTTTACTTCATTTTGGAGCTAAGCCTCAAACATTTATTCTCTCTCACCGCACTCTAATGTGGCAGAGGAAATGGCCTACCGCAATTCCTACTGTATAGAGTTCTCCAAGTCACCTCTATTCAGGTTGAACCATCTTCATGCCATTCCTATTTTTGCTCTTAACACCAAGTAGGCCCCACTTTCTCTCTTATCAAAAGGTTACCCCCTACATTCTTCTGTAAGGAAGCATCAAAGTTTGCATGTGATGGATTACAAGAAGGTTTTGAATTCTTGATGACATCGTTAGGTAAACTCCATACTTGATACATCATGACACAAACACGGTGATCATCATCGGCTCACCGTAAGATAATGACAATGGTATTCAGAAGTTCATCATAACGTAGTGACAATAACTTTCATTGGTACACCAAAAAACATTGATGATGATTGCCATTGGTGAACCATAACTCAGCGACAATCATTCTCATTAGTAAGCCAGAACACAACGAGCATGATTGTCCTTGGTTCTCTATAATACAATGCGATGATTTTGTTTGGTAATAACTTGCATTACACTCACAATTAACAAGATAGTAATTTAAAAACAAATAGGTACAAGAGCAAAAACATGTGGGGAACATAACAAAACATATGATACCCAATTGCTTGATGATTCTCACATTATTTATGTTTGACCTGTTTGGAAGTCATCAAATTTGGTCTTCACGTCAAATTCAAAGGACTCCTAAACTACCTTAAAATGGAATTGCTTAAAGTCTACAATCTAGCGTTTTTTCTTTCTTTCAAGGGTTTCTGTGCCTCTGCTTGTTTGTTTGAGAGTAAAAAGAAGGAACAAGTACTTAGACACGGCATGCAAAGAATTTGGCAACTTTAACAAATGTTACATTCAACTTGTGAGCATTTTCAACCTTCCAAGCATAGAGTGAGAATTGAGGGAAAATCCTAATTATGTGCATTCAAAAAGACATTCGCATACAACATGAGAAAACCTATTCTACAACATCCTCCTAAACACATGGTTCGTCATTTCAAATACCCTTTTCCCCTCATATGGGGTAGCATCATGCTTGAATGCTGCGTCAAAAACATAAGTGAAACTTGAGCAAGTCCATGCATTCTTTGCGGTTGGCTCAACCTCAAGGATGTAGTCACATGCATCCATCAACCATAAGCATGCATCCTCTTTCAATTCTTTTATGCCGATGTGCATGGTTCCCCCCTCATCACTACGATGGGCACCCCACATAAAAATCAGCTCCTCCAACTTGTTCTTGAATGGGGAAATGATGCCCGCATCAGTAGGTTATGCTTTTGATGTGCGTCATATAGAAGTGTAAATAGTGTGCATGAACTTGAAGTTGGCTTGCAGCCACAACTAAAACAACGCGGACACATACAGATGCCAAGTGTCAAGGACAATTAGCAGATCCACATCACCTTTGTGGACCCCCAACACCACGCACTTCCACTCGTAGTAGCGGCAGATGATGGTGCGTATGCACTCCTTTGTCGTGTCAACATTCGCCACATGGGATAATGTGCGCGTCAGGTTCCAAACAGTGTCAATTAAAGCCTGGGCATGGATCCACGTGTCAGACTATGAGAGGTCATCTTGCTGAAGATCAACTATATTTTTAGGATTTCACAAGTCATTAACACTGTCACAAGTGCAATAATGGCACGTTTGTTCCGGATGCCCACGATCTAGATGTCTTCTGACCTCGTAGGCGCTTATGTGTGACCTACTGAGGGAAGAAGTTGGATTGTGGTGTGAACTCCATTTAGCACCACGAATGGTTTAATGTCACATTGATTCACCATACATTTTGCACGATGATGGAATGTCAACATCCTCCTTTTGTAGTCATCCACCAATGTAACAGTCATTCCGCTATGCCATGTCCATCCTAACTCTCTCTCTTAATAGAGCAACAAATCCATGACCAAGCAAAAGAACGATTACCCATCCCTTTGAGTTCATCTAGGGCATGGCAAGCAATGAACCAACAAATCTGCTGACGGTTAGTTTTTGAGTTGAAGGCATGTCCTGGATTGTTGATTTCATGTCATCAATTATCCGATGGTGATCATCGATCCATGCAATTTTCCCTTCAACCCATGTTTTTGTTTTTTTCTATCCAATAGGCAAAGACGGTGCACAAACAATAGAAACCAGTACCGCACCCTTGTACTACTTTTTCACTACTTTTGTCCCATCCACAAACAATCTCACCAGCATGCTAGAAGCAAGCCACGCTTTTCTCGTATTCATGACAATGGAGTACACCATTGCATGACTCTTGTATGCCTTGAAAATGGTTGTGAAGTGTCCGCTGCCAAACCAGTCACAAGAGCGACCCCGCCTCCTGGAGGATGCTAATGATGTTGCGGAGGTGGGTGTCGTTGATTTGCAAAGCTACATTGCGAAGGATTCTATGCCGGTTGAGTCATTCGATGACTTCTCCTCTAACCCAAATGACATTTTTTACTTTGTAGATGACACTGACAGGGTGTTGGAGATGACTCGCACCACAAGAGTTGTGCCCTCATTGACAACGTTGAAGTGTAGAGGATGGGTTGTAAGGTCCATGTGTGCTTTTCCCTTCTCTATTGTCATAGAGTGACGTGCACAAGAGGGATCGATGACAAAAGAAGTGCAAGGAATAGTAGCAGATGACGTGCTTCCTCTAGGCATGTAGTTTGTGAACTTTTAGGGGGGATACATGATCGTGGAGTTGCATGCCTTGTCCTTGTTGATTGGAGAAGTTGGTAGAGACAGCGGTGCATCCACGTTCATGCCAAAAACGTTGGCGTGCATGTGTAGTACCTCAGTGTTATCCGTGGTTAGCTTTGTTGCCTTTTGAGGACGTCCAATAGGGCGCCTCATTGGCACTAGGCATGGAGGAAGACCCTGACAAGCGCCCTCGTGCTCACGTTGATTCCTCTTATCGACAGACTCCTTGAAAAATGATCCATGGTGGATGAGGGAAGGAGATAGATTTGTCAATTTTGCGACTGACATGTGTATCTGCTCTTGTCCATGGCCATTGTGTCTTTACAAAAAACACCATGGCCTAGGGCGAGGGCAGCTAAAGACCTTCCTCTTATCGACGGACTCCTAGTATTGTCCTCGTTGCTCCCTTAGTGAACCCTAGTTGTGTTTGAATCGCACATTAGTCATGCCTAGATTTTGCCTAGTTATACCTTCATCATAACCTAGTTGAATCATAATTATTCCCTTGTCAAAACTAGTTGCTCCTTGGGTGTCCCAAAAATTTCCCTTAGTTTTGCCTCAAATACCAAACTAGGACGTGAAAGGATGTTGAATAAAAATTTCACCACTTTGTCTTTTTTTCCGTGTTCACAATGGTTGTTTTTGGTTTTCTCTAATTCAATTTTCTGCGCATATCAGTATTTTGTACTCTGGTTCACTAGCATTATTTTACACTTGTAAGAGGCACTAGTGTGCTTGCATTTGACTTCGTACAATATGCAGTGTGCTCATCGTGTCCATACTCAGCACACTCGATGCTCATTGTGCCACATTCAAGTTTCAAAACTTTGAACAACGAACTACAAAAGAAGTGTGCACATTTGGAGTTGAGACCACAACCATAATTTGTTTTCCTTGTGTCAAGTGCCCCGCTACAAGTTTGTCCTTGTCCCAAATACATACACCACCACACTTTGACTTCAAATATTTTTCATTTTTGCCTCCACTTTTCATGCACAAGTATGGTACGTCCTTGTTGCATCCTAGTTGCATCCTAGGTATGTCCAACCTTTTTCTTGAGTTCTCCCTAGTTTTGCCCAAGTTATATCCTAAGCGATTACTAGTGATTGCCACTGTCTCCCAGAAATGGCCACTCATTTCTAGTGATAATCAATGATTGCCATAGATTTTCACTATTTGCGAGCAATTGCCAGTGATTGCTAGAGAATTATAGTGATTTTGAGTGATTTCTAGCGAATTCCAGTTATTGTCAGTGATTGGAACTGACTTATTACCAATTATTGCCAGCAATTGCCAATTGTTGCAAGTGATTTCAGTGAACACAAGTGATTACAAGTGATTTCCACTAATTGTCGCTGAATGTCATTGCTTGCTTGTGATCATCATAGATCGCCAAACATTTTCGTTGATTGCCATTGATAAATAGTGATTTAGGTTGATTCCCTGTAACAAAAAGTGATTTCCATAGTTTACCAGTATTTGAAAGTGATACTATGTGAGTTCCACTGTTGACTAATAAGTGCAAAAGACTGCGAATGATTCTCAAGTCTTTGGGAGATTGTATGTGATTGTCAGTGATTGCCATTGGTTGCCAGTTATTCTCCGTGATTTCCAGTTCTCACCAGTGACTGCCTGTGCTTGCTAGTGACTTTGAGGGATTGTCAATGATTTCCATTCATTGCCAGTGATAACAAATTATTTCCAGTGATTGCTACTCATTTCCAGTGGTTTCTAAACGTATTACCAATGACTGCTAGTTTGCCTACACAACAAAAAAATGAACACAATATTATTTGTATACATATGTACAAAGTGAATCTCACTTCCTATTGAATACCCATTACAAGCCCATGATACACTTGGACTTCCTGAGAAGGGGGGTGGTCGATGACAACCCCCCCTCCAAAAGTGACGAGTGTGTAGCGAGTCTATTGGCAGTTTTAACAGCTAGACAACCACACAAAAACACGAGTGTACATGTGCTATAAGTAGAAAACGTAGATTATGACCATCGATCATAGTCAACCAACCATTTGCAATACTTTGTCATCCAAAGGAATAACAACTTTTAAGAACAATCAACGTGACAGGGTCGAAATGCAAACAAAGACAACATACCATAAGCTAATGTTCACTCACCCTCCCCAATTGACCTTGTGTCTTGGAGAACGGTATTGGTAGTGTCTTGTACATCGGCTCAAAAGCGACAAAGTGTATTTGTACACTTGTGTCTCGTTTGGACACCCTCTATATATCCTCAGCAATAGACAACCCCATCAAATGACCGGGGGGGAGTCTTGCTTGACCGTTGATACCCGCCGCTGGAGCGTTCGGTCACCCATTTGGACACCTCCATATTAGGCCTTGATAGAAAGAAGATCCCGTACGCGTCCGTTGTTAGATTACATACATAGAAAAATAAATCAATAGGTATAGAATTGGGTTCTATTGTACAAAAAAATATGTTGACGTGATCTTTACCAAGAATCCGATCTTTTTTATCCAAGACATTTAAAAAGGAATCCAGCTATCAAGATATGTGAGGGAAAATCTTCTATTCATGTACATAAAAGTTACTGTGAACGTTATTGAAGCAAGAAACTTATAGGAAGAATTGTCAAATATCAAGTTGTTTTTCTTCAAAGTCACCTCACTAAACGTTTAATTATTGTACGCTAGTTTTTATGTGGATGGATTTTAGGTGATTGGGCATAAAAGATTGTGGGTCCATGCAACATTGTTTAATATTGCCTGAACATGCCATCCAATCATCACTCGCATCACCACTTTTTGTCGTCAGAGATTCCTTTGATTGGTCTTGCCATCATTTTTTTTTGCTCATGCTAGGTCTCATTCCTCCACTTCATTCTCTACATTGCGATGTTAAGTGGTGACCATTGATCTTCTTTGTGCCAAAGGAAGATACATGTGGTGGTCTTTGACTTCTGATTTTCTCATGACGCTTGCATGCTCGCCACCCTCTACTGCGTTAGCTGATGTCAAGTGCTACGATACCTTGAGGACAATTTCTGTCGTGATTTCAGCCAACATTCAAGATCAATGCACCCGTTATTTCTGACCTCATCAGCGGTCAATAACCCACAGCAAAAAATAAGCCAACTCCAAGAAAACAAAAAAAAACATGGATATGATTTGAACTTGATATGTTGTCATTGCCAAAACTTGTCAAACCTGTCAATGCTTCTTGAATGAAACACAACGGTTTAGGGAACATTGACAAAATGCCCTCGACCAATCAAAAGAAATGTGAGGAGGACGTCGCCAATGGCCATGAAAGATAGAAATTCCCAAATGCACAAAATGGGAATTCCTTTATGCAACCTTCAAAGCACGATGATGGGCTTAAGGTGAGTGAAGTAGTTTTGGGCCATCACTTGGACAAAAGATTGGCATCATAATACAACGGAATGGGAGGCACTTTGGTAGCAAAGATGCAACAAAAAAAGTGACATGCCCAATCTCAAGAACCGCAAAAGTTTTGTTTGGCCACTGAGCGAAAGGAAATTTCCATTACAATTTCCTTGTTTTTGAAGCTATTTTACATAAGTTATTTTGCTGAGCCAAAGAATATGAATAAGATCACATAATCTACAACAGCTAGGTATGTACTTGCCTTCACCGCTCAATCAGGATATTTGGTTCGTGATAAATCCAACGGTGGGTCTTGATGTTGCTATTGTTTGACCGCATGAACACGTGGGCATTAGGAAGCGTCATTAATGAAATAGAAAGATGTAGTGTCTAAAGAGACACATGTCCATTACGTCCAAAATGCACACAGTTCCATAAACTAAGCGATTGTGAATTTTTGTTCTTACATTCATGGCCCATGAAGCAACGACTTCAAGATTTTTGCATCGTTAGATCGAGGATATTTTGGCCAACTGCCTCGACCAGCGGTGTTCCGTTTTAGCAGTTTCTGAAAACTTCAACCACCTTCCAAGATTGTCAACACGAGTGACACAAACCATATCAATGTTTTGATGTAACTCAGTTGGGTTTCTTTTGGCGCTACAGTTTTGTGACATGCCTTGATATTCCCAAAGCCCACGTCTTCTCGGCGGGGCTTCTCCAATGAGCCACTCACAACATGACCTCACACGTGTTGCTCGGCTTGAGCAACGAGGACATGACGTATGCATCATTCTCTCAACACATGCATATGTGTTCGACTCACTCGACACTTATCATGGAATTAAACTTACTACTTGGTACAAGTTATCCATTTTTCCATATTCCTCAATTTGTATCGTGTCCCGCACCTCATCCTTGTGAACCACCTACGTTCCGCTTAGCTTGACACTTGGTATCAAAGCGCAAAGTTGCTAGAGAGGCAGCCAATGCATTAACTACTTGGCGACAACCTTGCACAAGTATTCAATGCTTCTCCACCATTCAGAAGATCGTAGACTTCACGACAACATCCATAAATGGAGAAAGTGCCATCCGCAATGAGGAGTATTTCCTAGCAAGTACTTTGTCGATGGGGGATCAACAGCGAGTTAACAATGACATACTCCATGAAACAGACACCTGCGACGACATTCACAACAAATGGTACAACACCGATGAACCAGACAGCCAGATTGGCCACATAACTCTTGTGCTCGAAAAACATTTTTACTCTGGTGTTGCCCATTTGGTTAGCACCAAGCATAATGGGAGGCATTGGCCGAAAAGCACACATTAACAGAGTTATGTGCCACAATTTGCTAAGATTCAATGCCCTCAATACCTATCTGCTCCAACGAGTCAACCTAGGAATGGAGGAGCTTTGGGCTTTTCATGCGGACGAGTAGTGGTCATTGGAAGAAATTTATAGCTCTTAAGTGAACCCCAAATTGGAACAATGCTCCCTCAACCATTCGATCCTACAAACTTTAACGGACCAACGATTAGGATGGGCCTGATGAGTTTGGAGGTGTACCCCACCGCTGTGTGGGTCAACAACAGCAAGAAGAGAATTGACTCCATGACCTTGCTTTTGCATGGCACAAGCTTAAGTTGGTGTTCAGATCTAAAACCATCTAATGGCAGCAGGAGACCGGCGGAGCTGGGTCAATGGGTCACACAATTTACCACACATCGTTGATTGATGGCTTACGACCACTCGTGTGTATTGATCCGATGTGGTAGAGCCCTGTCACGTTTTTTGGAAATGGGAAGAGAACTTGTGTACGCTACCCTCATTCACTTTGGGAAGCTAAACAAGAAGTCCAACTCACTAAACAAGAAGTCCAACACACTCAAATGTCCATGTTAGCACTATACTGTGCCAGAGTATGTTTGGAAGTTCTGCAAAATCATCATGGGCAATGACATTGTCCCCATCAAACTGTTTTCTACTACAAAAATTCCCACAAGAGAGAAATTCGGTGAGTAGTAGCCATCTTCCACACTGAGGACGATCTTGTATGAATGGTGATAGCAACGGACCGCATTGTCTACGCTCGTATGTACTCACCCAATGGCTTGCGAACCCAATGCCACAAACGTTATCTTTGCAAAGGAGAGTCGTAGCCATTGGAAACCTCCTTTCTAATGGAGATTGATGCCGTTGATCAACGTGATCGACGGCTCTGCTGGACTTGCGGCAAACCATGTCATATCTTGCACAACTGTCGGAAGTGGTATCGGCAAATGAAACTTGGATGGAAGCCATGTAGTGCAAAGATGAGCATTCGAGAAGCGGCAAAGGGTAAGAATAGATGTTGTGGCTCCTGTTTGGTTATTATTTTGTACACTTAATCATGTGAGCACCTCACATCGCTACGGGCGAGGATTCCTCACATCGCAAATTTTGACACGAGTATGAGGACTACAAACTGGCAACAGCGCTACGAGTAAAACTGAGGGGTTGTAAAAGCCAAAGAACGGTACAGGCACTGTCACATGGAAGATATCCTCATAGATTTTAAAGTAGTAACATGGTAAGGAAGCTCGATTTGTACACCAAACCAGGAGTCTTTAGAGGAAAAACCATCGAGGAATGACTTCACATTCCTCAACTTTGCAAACCACCTTGACAACAAACCGGAAATAAACATGACGTAATTGTTTGGAAAACTTTCACAACGAGCGACCACGATACCAACCTTGGGTGATACTTTATATACAAAAACAACCCACAGGTAGAGTGGAGTGTGGATTGTTCAATGTTTGAATCATTGACCAAAAACTTATCTGTCCATGGTCAAACAACCCACGACGCAACGACGGTTATGGGAAGCAATAGAGGTGGACGCAATAGAGCAAGTTATAAAAACCACAAAGTGCTAAACGATATCAAATGTAGGGGAAAAACTGTTTTTACGGTTAGAATTTCATTTCATTACAGTTCCCATGATTTGGGGGCCCGAGACTGATGTCTCCACTAGTCTAGGTCCAACACGTAATATTTGTCAAAAGTCTAGTTTGAATCTAGCCCGAATTCGGTACATAGGCCAGATTTAAGGCAAGAGGAGTGCCTCACTGGAAGATCCATCTAGTCACTCCTCCTCCCCTTTAGTTGGCCAATATGTGCCAATTCATGTGTGGATGTGCCACATGGAACGACAAGGTTTAAGGTTGCATGTTTGTAGAAATCCCCTATGACAACTATGCTCGTTTGTGGCACGGATCATCTCAACCAAGATGGATGAGGCAACTATTCACTCTAACTCCCTCAACTACATTTTCCGACGGCTAACTTTTGGGTTCTGATGTAAGTCGAAAAATAGACCATAGTGTTTACATCGCTAGACTTGCCCAAGAGGTATTCAAGGCATGGAGCCCAAGCATGGCTAGTCAACGTCAAGACATTGGAAGTGGAAGAATTTGTAGCTACCGAGGTGAAAATGTCGGCCTCCAAACCTGAGAAGTCTACAGTCATTGAAGAGGAATTTGTAATGCTCGTCGAGGAGTTTGAAGGAGGTTTTCTCGATGAACTACATAGAGAGCTACCACACAACTGAACATCGACCACTGGATTGACCAAAATCCGGATAACAGATCGATGGTGAAGGGGACCTTTTTGACAAGGGATCACGCACTTAGTGAATTAATAAAGCAATTGGACGAAATATTCCAACAGGTGTTCATCAGACATTCCATATCACCTAGTGTGACACCTATCTTTTTTTTTGTAAAAGAGAAGACGAGAGGGATGCGAATGTGCAAGGAATGGTGAGCATTGAACAAAATCACCATCGAGAACCACTACCCTCTCCCGTGAACAAGCGAAACTTCCAGTCAGATCTGTGGGGCACAAGATTTGAGCGAAGACGACCTCTGCAATAGCCATTATCATGAACGCGTCCCCGATCAACATGTGCAGAAGACTATACTTTGCTCCAAGTGTGCGCATTTCGAGTTCACGGTCATGTCGTTCGCAGTCATGAATGTCCCCGCATCTTTTATGTCACTGATGAAAACAACTTTTGCCCTTGTCTTGATCACTTTGTCGTCAATTACCTCGTTGACATCTTGGTGTACAATCGTACCCCGCTGCACCACCATGGGCATCTCCATAAAGTTCTCAAAGTTTAACACAAAAGTAATGTTTTTGAAGATCTCTTTAAGTACAACATCAGTAGCTGTTCGATCGAGTTTCTTGGTCACATCACCGCTGGCGTTCAACCTGTTGACATACGCCTTGACCTATGCGTTAGCGTCATGATTGGCAGACCCAATGGTGGACTGCATCTTAGCCACCAAGGCGTACGATCGAGCCAACTGGGCCGCTCTCCTAGACAACAAGGGTGGAGAATAACCTGGAAATAAAGTACGTGGTGCACGAGCATGATATACCTGCAGACGTGCATGCGTTCAAGACATGGTGATGTTGTCCATAATGCTGGCAAAACATTGTGTGCGACGACCATCACGTCCTAAAATACATGCAGACTCAGCCAAGTCTCTGTCCTAAAAAAACTCAAATGATGGAGTTCCTCGAGTCCAACTCCGACTATGACATAGAGTACAAGCCTCAAAAACAAATCTGTCTGATTCTATGAGTTGACGGCTACATTTTATGGTCGAGATCAACTCGTTGCTCATCGAACAAGGCATTAACCTCGTGGGGTCATTTGCAATGGGTTAGAAGGAGTTTGGCAGAAACAACAAGACCAAGTTCTGGTTGGACGCCCCCTGATTGCGACGGCCATACACCTGCCAAGTAATCATTCCACCAAAGGAGGAACTACGAAGGATGCTTGTGGAAGAATGCCACGACACCAGTCCAGGTGGTAACTTGGGCAAGGGCAAGAGGCTGAAGAAGCTGGAAAAGAACGGTTGGTGGGACAAAATCCAATAAAACGTGCTAGCCTTCTAAAAACCCGTCACAGACAAGAATATCGTCACACAAGAGCACGCGTTCTACTCCGACCCCTACCCAATCTGACGAACCCTGGACTGACATGAGTCTGGACTTCGTAATAGGATTGCTTGCCACTTCCGAGCATTAGCAGTGCCATTGTCATCATGGTGGAAAAGTTTTAGAAGATGTCACTCTTCATCCCGATGACGGCCACTCTTACCACAACGGGAATTGCACGGCTGCTTCTCAACCAAATAGTGAGGTTGCACAACGTGCCATGTGCTGTCATCAATGACAGAGACTACCGCTTCACTAGCTGTTTTGGGCACGTACTGATGATGGGTTATGCTTGTGGGTCGAGCTGTTAACGATTTTCCATCCTTAAACTAACAAGTAAGCGGAACACACAAATCAGACGCTCAAAAAACATTTCCGCACATCGTGCAAGCCAAACGACACCGCTTGGGCAGCCAAGCAGCTAACCGCCAAACTTGCACACAATTCCACCACTTCCAGCTGCAATGGATAAAATCCCTTTCAAATCGGTGCACGATAAACTTCCCGTCACACCGGCTGGAATACAAGGTCAGAGTAATATGATCGCAATCGACGTCCATTGTAGGGACTTCACAACTGTTTGGGAGCAAGCATGGCAGACTCTTGCAAGTTGTGATGAAGCGAGCAGCCAACGGACATCGCATCGATGACATGTTTAACACTAGTGGCCTCGTCCTCCCTAGCTCAATGAACATGAAATGTATAGGATAGGACTTTACAAAGTTCAAAGCTAGGCACGTTCCCTTTGTCCATTCTTTGATGGACCCAGAGAAAGCTTCTGAAGGTCGTTTTCGATAACCGCATGCCGTCATAATGTCGGCGTTGGTCAGCAAGCGGACAGCAAATGACAGGAAAGCATTGCATGGAAGAGCAATGTGCGGTGAACAGTCGAGCCATGAGCTTGGGGCTACAGTGTTTCATTTCGGGCTGCATGGTTCACGAGAACATGGCCTCCGTGGCATGAGCTGACAAGACAACCACCGCCC
>SZWC01018732.1:6586-24930 GCA_023375785.1 Penium margaritaceum | reverse complement strand
CAACGTTATCGGGGCTACCAACCCCTTACACATGCCCCCCTCCACCTCAACCGTATTGCGGTCCGCTCCAGATCTGTCACGATAACTCGATCGTGCGGCCTACGACCAAAATCCAGTTCAAGGCGGCGAGTCTAATGCGGTGTTTCGAGGATTTTTTAATATATGTAGCCAGTTCAAACCTGTTCCCTCGCGCCCAAAAGACATCGTGGGCACCATCTTAGTCAAATGTATATACTCAACCATGGGGAAAGAAGAAGATGGGGAAAAACGCGTCGGGCCTCACAACAGCCTGCCTTCGTCATTCCTGGTCGCGGTTAGAGGTAGTGGGTGATTGCTTTTCAAAACAACAAACATGGAAGCTCGTATCATAGTCGTCTGAATGGTGAAGTATCGTCAATTGTGGCCATCGCTATTCGTCGAGTTTATTGTAGTGGCAATTGAAGATTTGATAAATGTATCGGTACATAATTTGTATTTCCCCCAATCCTAAATTTTTGTGATGGAAATCCGTCGAAGAGGCCCTCTGCGAGACTCACTCCACAACAATGTACAACTAGAAAACACACACAGTACAGATGTAGCTTGCTGAAAAAAAATAGTGTCACAATCTGTTTGAAATATACCTACCATGTCATTGGCGGTAGATATAAGATACTAAACAGACAGCTGTGGAACATGGAAGAGAAATGAAAAACCAAGTATGGGGGTAAGCCCCAAAACAACTGTCCATCATTTGTCATCAACATACAGATGATGGCTGTTGAATGAAGAAAAATCCGTCAACCTCACTATTCACGCACGAATGAATATGAGCCATCCCAGTTCCCCACCCAACCAACAACCTTTTGTTTACATGATACTTGTGTGCTGCAATAACTCATCCCAAGCACAACACCATCTACTTACAGAATTCTCATCTTGAGTGTTCGTTACCAATGTTTTTGCATCAAACAGAATTGATCCATAAAATTGAAAAGAAATAGTACTTTTGGAAAACCACCCACTAATACTCATAGCTCAAGGGTTTCATTAAGGCCAGGGCACCATGTGGGCCCTATGAGAGCAAATATGGAACCTGCCTTTCAATGATGGCGAGTTCAAGTCTCCAAACATGCTTTTCATGAATAATTTGAAGAGGATGAAACAAGGGACTAGATAGTTGCTAAAAGATGCAAATTAATGGTAGATGGTTTATTTTCTTCTAGAAAATATACTTCTTTCAAAGGGAACCTCTAATGTATCATCCATAGCGGTGTAGGGACTGACACTATTAAACTATTGTCATATGAACTTGACCAGGAATGATGCAGTGATTGAAACAAGTAGACGACTATAATTTTTTTGGAATTCGACTATAGTATTTTTAGCACAAATAATTCAAGATGAAACATATCAAAGCCGTTGGATTGATAACAATATATTGAATTAAACTAGCACGTGAATGGATGGAGTTCACCAACATAAAGCAAGTCGAAGATGGAATTCAAAACATTCATTCATCCATTGTTGCCATATTTATGTACGAAAAGGGAAAATCTAAAGGAAGTAAGCATGAATAAGGTAGAGTGCATTCATGAATTGTTTGCCAATCGTTAAGGCCACGAAAAGTAAGCACTCTTTGCAAGCACTACCACCTGAGAGCTTACAGCTAAAATCTTATCTAAGTTACTAGCAAAACATGAATCATAACAACTACAAAATGCACTCTACAAAGAAAGGCAATAGACAGCAAGGTTGATACACAAGCATAATGTGGCATTACGCACTACGTTCATGATGTTGTAGCTACTGCTATGAAAGTTTCATCATGCGGAGTGACCTTTGACAATACCAAAATATAAGGTGGGTCGTTGTAGTAAAGGCTAAATGGCCATGAAGACCTCCATCATCCAACCTCCCCCTGGGTTAAAAAAATTTAAAGCAAAATAAATTTAAATGCACAAAATATTTTGTGCTGGTGATAAAACAATACTACATTAAATTCAGTTCTAACCAATTTATTATACCAAACTTAATATTAGAAATAAAAGATAAAGTGACCATGATATCATACTAAGGAGGAGTTGGATGGAAAAGCTAAATTTCCTCACCAAATGAAGGAAAATATACCGGTAAAAACAGACCAATATTTCTTGCGGTCACATATTGAAAAAGACAGGAGACAAGAGGTTAAATTTTAAAAAATAGAAAAATTATTAAAATGTTTAGTTTTGAATGATAGGTCAAGACTTTACTCTCACACAATTGAATTAAACATAAAAACGGGAAACTTTAGCTATAAGAACATCAGCTAAAAATTGCTCAATATGTTTACCAGCATTGCACTCTCAAGCGTGAAATAATGTTAGAAGGTTCAATTACAATGTTTAATTTTTTGACATAGGTCATGAAAAGATGAAAGTGTTAGTTCTGCGGAAATTGGTGTGAAGTTATCTCCCAAGATGACAGGAGCATGCCACTTAAAGAATGTACATAAGACAACCCACTTGTAACATCCGTAACATACTTCATTTGATGAGTGCATGAGACATACATGTAACTCACATTCAAAAACCGGTTTTAATCCTTTTCTGTGTCCTTGGTCAATTGAATCCACATAAAGATAAAGTATTCTTTTTTGGTAAACTGTAAAAATATGCCAAAAACGAGTAAATAGTTTTGTTTATGTAATCTTAGACATGTTTGATGTGGCATGCGCTCAAAGGCAACCTTATGTGTGAAGCTCTTTCCCATACATATCAGTAGGTGTAACATGAATAGTATGCAAAAGGACAAGTCATGGTAGGGCTACACCTGACTAGACTTCTAGGACCGCTTGCATCAACACATGCACGCAAATCTATAGAGCAGGGATCAATCCGCATCTGGTGGTGCATACACAACTCAACATTGCATCAACTACCACATGTAGGACTCAACAACTACATCAGCTATTACATGCATGACTAAGCAGCCACATGTAGAGCCAAGAAAGGGGATTGCCCTACGTGAGCGAGAACATTCACGACGGTGCAGCTGGGACCACGGCTAAGTTGCTAGTATTAAAAAAGCTTCCTTGAGGAGAAAGTTACATTCCTAGGACCAAGATGATTCCTTGAGGAGGAAGTTACAACCTTGAGTAGGACGTTTCCTCTAGGTAGAAGGTAGCTGGTCAACTTGCCAGGATGGCAGTGTAAAAGCAAACTATACTTGGTAAGTCAAAGAAATCCAACATCTCTTTAACACAACTTGAGTAGAAACTCCATTAGCTCTACCCATTGCAGAATAAGTTCTTCTTTGTTAGATGATGCCTCAGTCGAAGACTCTTCAGTCGCTCTCTCACCTAAAGACCCATGTTAGCTTAAAAACCTGCCACCAAACTCTGCTGGTGAACGCCTTTGATTACCTGAAGGCTTGACTACCTAGAAGAGGTGGCCAGACTACTTTTGATAGTGGAGAGGAGCATTTCTAGTTTGCCTCTCTAGACGTTGCTCATCTTTGGGCCTCAAAGCTATGACTAAGCGTTCAGCCAGAGTTGGTGTGTGGCATGAGCTATGCCCGTGAAGTGCTAATCAAGTCTAGATAGACTTTGTTTGAGCTCCACTTAGTCAACTTATTGAGCCTAGGAGCGCTCTGCAAGAGCGGATAGGAGGAAGTCTTTGACGAATAAGTAAGTTCGGTAGTGGCTGCGAGGGTGGAGAGGAGTCAGCCCTGATAACTTAGAGGTCATTTCACATGAAAGTACGGTGACCATGCTTAGACACTCAGAACGACAACCTTGATGGCCTAGTAAGGTGTTGCGCCCTTTGATGGGGCAAGTTGTGTCAGAGCATTGAGCTGAGTTATGTTTTGTTGTTGTTTCCCATTACCATGCTTGTACTTCATAGTCTTTTTAATTACAAGTTTGATTTGAGTCTTCCACTTGCACATATTGGAGTACAGGGTTTGCTTCCTAGGCATAGAGATCGTGGAGAGCAGCAAGACCCCCTTGCTACATCACAGCACGTGGTGACTTTGTCACTATAGGCTCCAAAAACTCCCTACATGGTATTAGAGCACAAGGACATCTAGGATGCTTAACATGCAATTCACGTATCAGATCCGTGCCAGCGACAAGATGTAGTAGTTACACCTCATGCCTGAAAGGATGATAACTTTTGTCATCTTTCACCAGTGGTAGGGTGAGTGCGTGACCTCGCCACCGTGCACACATGGAGATATTGAGGACGCTTTGAATGACCTCAATGTGGAGAGCTTACACATGGACTCTGAACTGTTTAATGTTATCTCAGTGCTGAGCTTGTGCATGGACCAAGGATGTGTTTGTAGGAGAGAGAAAACAGTAGCTCATGGGACTAAGCACTCAAAAGAGGAGGCGCTTTAGACGAGGTCATGCCGCAATAGCATGTGTGCAAATAGAGTCTTGCGGCAGTAGTTAATTGACACAAGTTTTTAAAGTCACCGTTCAGAGCTTTAGTTATAGTTTTCCTTGATTAAATTATAGGTGCATCTAAAGCATTTGTTTGAACTAGCAAAACTACAATTTTTATGAACTACAACATTCTTATAGGAAGATGTGGAAAAGTTAATGCCACAAGCTCTCATGCAAAAGTAAGTGCAAGTGTTATGATCCACAACGTTAGGCATGACATAGATTTGCACGATTCTGCCACCACACGCTACCACGAAGGAGTTTTCCATGGAAAATGCACCACCACTTCTTAAAACAATTCAGCTTGAGAAAGCTCGGGAGAAAGCTTTTAAGCATGAAAGCAAGGAGCAACTGTAGTAGATTGGCAAACAGTAGCACATTTTATAATTGGAGTGGCATACTTGTGAGCTACTAGTCACTTAGGAAGCTCAACTTGAAGGTTTGGTAATGCAGATCCAGCATCACAAGGAGGCCTTACTGCTGAGTAAGGATTCATGAGCATCACATAATCCATCAACATGACTACAACAGCAAATTTCTCCTCTAAACATGCCAAATCGTGTCCACCTATAGTAGAAAAACTCAGCTTCACCTGCTCATGGAGGAAGCATGCAGACACTTGTGGTTTTCCTTGAAGCATCCACAATTTCACCATTGCAACAGTCAAAGCATGTAGTGGTGCCACCAGGTTTCCAAGTGCCACAAGTATTAGTTGAAAAGAAGTAGCAGTACTTCGCAAACACCTACGTGACGATGTCACGAGGGTCGACATCACTCTTTACACTACTTTTTGAGTTTTAAGGAGGGAATCCATGAAAGAAACTCAGGTTTCCGGTGAGTAAAGGCAAGGAGCCATCTTGTGGGAGATCATGAATGGTGGAGTGATGACAAAAAACAATGGTGCCATAAAGAGCTTGGTAGCAACAATCATCATTCATAACGACAGTGCCTACTTTAGAGAAAGGTATCGGCACTAGTGGTCACAGGGTTGGATGCCTTGCCAAGCATCCACAAGCTGGTGAACAAAGCAAATAACGATTCTGCATCCCCGATGGAGTTTTCATGCTATATCATACAGAAGATAACCTAGCAAGTGAATGTTGATAGTGCTACAAAACCGCAGAGGTGGACTTGCCTTTAGCAATAGACAATGGTTCATATGAGCCTTGAAGTGCTTGATAAGGTGATATAGAGCTTACGCGACGAGCATACACTGCCAATGAAGTAGGCAGGGAAGAAGAAGCAAGCTTATGACCTAAAAGAGTAGTAGTGATGCAGCCATTACTTGCGTATGCCGCCAGAAGTAGATGGGAGCTCAAAGAATGACCTCATAAGCTGTTGTTGTACCAAAAGAGCATCGATACAAGAGGAAGCAATGTGGTGGTAGCTCTGGGGCAGCCCACCAGCATCGGCGGAGTATCGATAAGCGTACAAACGCAGAGACGCTCATGAGGAATCTGCCATGTACTTATCACAACAGTTAAACCCAATCCATGACGGAGAGCGGGTTGCAGCAAAAGAAGAAGGAGAGGAAAATGAAATGAGGGACTTTAAAATAAAGTTAGGGGTCAAGAGCGGGATGTAGCAGCTGGTTGCAATGTTGAAATCGCGTAAAAGAGGAGCAGCTGTGTCATCGCAAGCAACACATCCTGTTAACAACAACTCAATTTTCTAGAGAATTAGGACAGGAGTTCTCGGAGTGAGGGGAAGGTGCAGTGAAAGTGTGTGGTCAAGCCTTCAAGCACATTAAAACGCAACAAGATGAGAAGTAGACAAAATCCTATTCAAACGACAAGTGGATGAAATAAACCCACCTCGTTTTAGGCAGCATGCACATACGGAGTAGTTGAGCTCCATTTCATAATTTTGCTTGGCCAACAGCTAGATGTAGTAAGCCCACCGAGTGTCAGGTGGCTTGAAGAATCGCAGTAGTTGTGCTTCGTGAAAGAATCCTTACTGGGTGGTAGGTGGTTGTGGTAAGCCCACTCAATGTCAGGTGGCATGTAAAAACAGAGCATTTTATCACTGAAAAAATCCTATCCAAATGGTCAAAGAAGACAGTAAGCCCACCTATAGTCAAGTGGCATGCACAAATGGAGAAGTTGCGCTTCGTGGAAAACGATCCTGCCAGGGCGGAAGGTTGATGCTGTAAGACAACCTATTGTCAAGTGATATGCATGAATGGAGTAGTTAAGCTCCATAGAGGAATCCTACCGGGGTGGCAGGTTGTAGTAGTTAGCTCGTTTTGACGAAGGTGGCATGCATGGAGATTTGCGCCATGCATAATCTGCACACAACTGCTGAACACTTGTATATACAACTAGTCAAAATTTGTGAGAAAGACTGAGTACCTCTAGAGTAGCCAAGGACCTTGCCCTCATATTTCCATGTGAAGGGAAACGTTGGTGGAGTGGCATGTTTTCTCCTCATGGCCACAACTCATACTTTGCGAACCGAGAGCTCAACAGTAACTAAATCACAACAAAAGGTGAAACAAGAGTGCCATAGTCAAAGCAACTGTCGGGGTTAGGGTGAGGAGTTTGAGGGTCTGGAACAACCATGCAGCAACTCGTTATGATCATGAGCTTCGTGGCTAAGCCTGTGCGTCATGCGGATTGGAGCTATAACACCAATCAAGTTTGTGGTCCATTCTCGATGTTTGAAGTAACAACCACCAATTCCAATGACAATAGTAGTAGTAACAGTTTCGAAGAAAGAAGAACAGGAGACATCCCGTGTCTATAACAGACTACATGGTGGATTAAAAAATTTGCAGGAATATAAATCTTATTTTGGCAGTAGCCTAAACCTAGTTTTGGTTCCTTTCAATGGAGGGTGAGTTTCCTTCTTGCCACTATGGATCCTTATTCATGATAAATTGGTGCTTCAGCGAAGGAGAGACAGTAGTTGGAGAAGCAATTATCGGAAGTAGCAAGCAAAGTTTTATTCATTGTTAAGGCAGATCTCATTGCAAGTGGAGCTCATAATAGTTTTCTTGTTTTGGCCTGCAAACCGCAAACTTGGAGGACTGATTGAAAAAAGGGGTGCATATTAGAAGCCAAAAGTGGTTGATGAGCCAAAGTTGGGAAATAGAGCCTAGGTGGGTCAAGTTGTTGATCTCGAGTTGTGCGAATAGCTCATTTTGACATAGAAAAAAAAAAGCTAATTGTCGCAAGCAAAACACGGGGTGAAGGGGGAGGAGGAGGGCCAAGAGAGGGGGAGGAGCGATGTCCATGTTGTTCGTCGCTCCACTTGCCATCACGGCAAGCTAGGCCAGGAGCCTGCCGTGAGAGTAAGCTTGGCAAGGCCTTGCCATGACGACAGGCTAGCGCAAGGCCACCTAGTACGAGAACAGGTAGGATGGTCGGCGACCAGCGAGCAAGGCATTTCATGGTTAATCACTCGTAAAACATACAGTTGTCATTTAGTGTACATACTAATACATGCACTGAGAATGTTTGTGGTACCTCCATGCAAAATGCAATAGAACTTAGTTTATTGTGTGTGTTCATAGACATAAAAATGTATTTCAATGTTTTACATATGAATATTTGTAGATGGTTTGCAAAAAATAATCAAACACAAAAGAAAATGCACTTTTGATCGCTTTAAAACTCCACTTACAGTTGGCAAAAACAGAATTACATTTGTACTTTTGCATTAAATGTGTTACAATTTTAAGGTATAATAGTGCCTATTTCTTGACTTAAAACATCAAATAACTATAATCCCTTCAAAGCCACATCTAGGGGTTTTGGAGTTTTTTTGGCTTCCTTGTGCTCATGCTGGGCCTTGCGGTAGGAGGACCTTGCAGGTTGCCTTCTATCGTTGTGTGGTGGGGTGCGGGGGGGGGGGATGTTGGACCCTACATTCAAACCATTTGCAAAGATACACTAATGCAGAATCTAGGGTGTTAACGATAGATATCTTGTTGTACAACTCAAATACAATTTCACTTTGGGAGGGTGAGAACGACGTGGTGACCAACTTGACATTGTCTTGCTTCAATATCACAAAACTCTTTCGAAACAGGATATGATGTCAAAACCGTCTGTTTTCAAACATCAACACTCAATTTGTGAAGATCTTTTGTCATTGATGTTTATCGATTTCTTTGGTTAAATTGTGATCGTCAATATGTGTACATGGATGTTTTTTACTTTGCAAAAATGATCATCCCCTTGTACATTGGTGTATTTTTCTTTTCTTCAACCACATAAACTAGATACACTACCCATACACATTTCACAAATATACTTTAGCCTTCTTGGGAGAGGGGTCAGCCAAAGAAGAGCCCACCCCTTTGCATCAACAGTTATTGAGGAACATGATTGACGATCGACAGTGCTGGTCTTAAGATAACCCATCAACGTTGAAACACAAGTGTATATTTTTTTCATCATTAAAATAAAGATACACTGACAAGCTACACTTTCGTCATAAATATTTGCCTTTTGGGGGGGGGGGTTGGATTGTGCCCCCCCCCTTATGGTAGAAAAATGTTGGTTGAGTGTATCCGATGGACATGTCAATATGTGCACTAGTACACAATACACTAGTGAAGACATTTGAGGCTCATCACGATTCATGCCCCGCTACATAGAACGGATACAATTTTGGCTTTGGGGAGGGGGAGGCCAAACTTTGGTAATGAGGGGGGCAAAGAAAGAGTTCGGAACGTATGGCAAAAACATTGTTCATAGCACCAATTATGTCATAATTAGGTTCGAACAACACAGGTTTGCTACACACATTTACAAATACATGTGCATTAACTAGAAAGACAAAAATGCATTTACCAAGGAAAACATACGCTGACATATAGTTTTTCTTTGAGTTTAATTTTTCATATCCAAGTTTTATGGCAAACATAGAACCTACATAGTTCTACAAGTGAACACATCATGACTACGTCCCAAAATAATTATTAGGAAACTACCAAAATGCATGTCTTATACACCGGTCGTGTGGTGTATAAAAAGGGGACGATTAAATATACCTCAGCAAGACCCTCGTGCGAGGCCCATTTGAGAGGACTAGGCGAGATAAAAAAAGGAGCTTGACCAAAGTCTGCCCTTGATGAACAAAAAAAGGGAGTGGCGAATTGCCACGTGCAAGCGGCGTCGGTCATCTTAGTGGCCATGGCCAGTGGGGCCACGAGGAGTGAGCGAAAAGCTTTGCTTGACATAGATGACGGCTTGTGAGAGAAGAAAAAAGAAGGCCAGGGGCTGTGGTTGGATCTATGGAGGCTCTAATTCTGTAGCTCAATCATGGTTGATCCAATAGCACGATAGTAGCCAAAGATCCAGCCACAATGTCAAAAAGCCCTCAGAAATGTAGTTCTAGCTATGATAAATGCCATGGGTGGTAGACAAGGTTTTGAAAAAAAGACCAAGAATGGACATGGGGCACGAGGGATACCCTAGCCATGAAGAAATCTGGCCAAAGCAACTGAGGATGGTTGAATTAAGTGGTGGAAGTATTCAAGGGGACTTGTGAAAGCAGGTGGCTGGAGTAAGAGGGGGAGTAGAAGGCTCCATTATCAGAACAGACTGATTGGCTGCGAGCTTTCATACTCGTCGGCCAGAGATGGATGCAGTAGGATGGCGGTCCAAGCAGGTGGTTCTAGCGGCGGTCTTGCCTTGCAAGCGCCTTGTTTGTGGAATTTGTGGAGCCTTCCACTACACAGCCAAGCTCGTGCATGAGAGACACGGTGGCTTGGGCTGTTGAAGGTTGCTTTTGCATGAAACAACCTTGGTGGTGAGTGGGTAGGTGAACCTAGCCTCACCTAACATAATTTCTTTGCTTCACTTGATCAGCTCCGACCAGACAATGGCCATAGAAAAATCTAAGAAAGTTTTAAAGAAGGGTTTATAAGGAAACAATTGACAAATTTGAGCATCGTTAGTTTTGAAAGACTTCTCAATGGCTGGAGCACATGTAAAAGGAAACTAGAAGACTATTCGAAAAACAAATTCCTCCTTGAGCAACTCAAACCTCCACCAATTAATCATTTCTCCAGTCCAAAGAATGTGACAGTATCGGCATTCATCTGCGCACCTATTCAAAGGGAGTGTTTGAGTGAGCAATAACTACATTGAGAGAAACCTTTTACATGGCATTCTTAGATTTACAATTGGAGGTTTGTGCGTAAAGTTACACACGTCTATCCATTAATTCATAGGTGTGGCTTCGCCGGGAATTTCTGTTGTACAGGTCAGATGTGTTTTAGGCATTTAGGTCAAAGGGGAGAAAGGAGCTTGGATCTTTGAGTGTTGCATCCATAAGAGGGCTGTGCAAGCCTTTTGGCTGAGCTTGGTCAACAGCCACGTTGTGCGAGCGAGCATTACTGAGTACTTTGCCCAGACCAGTCTCGGTGGGGCTACACTTGACTGGACAACTAGGACCGCTTCCATGAACATTTGTAAGCAAAGCTCTAGGTTAGGGATCAGCCTGCTTCAGGTGGTTTATGCACAAATCATTATTGCATTCACCACCACATGCACAACTCAAAAGATACATTCAAGACTAAGCAGTTTCATGCGGAGCCAAGAGAGGGGACCGTCTTGTGTCTATGGCAACATGCACGCCTCAGCAACTCAGACCAGGACAAATTTTTAACCATTACGGAAGCTTCCTCGAGGAGGAAGTTACGTGCCTTGGACCAGGAAGATTTGTTGAGGAGGAAATGACGACCTTACCGCAAGACGTTTCCTTTAGGCACAAGGTAGGTGGTCAACCAACCAAGATCCCAGCATGAAAGAAGACTCGACTAAGTCCCTCTAGTAACTGGAACATAACTCCAAAACAACTACAATAGCAACTCCATCAACTCTACTAATTACACTAGAAGTCCTTCTTTTTAAGACAGTGCCTCAGAGGAAGACTGTGCTATGGATCTCTCACTTGAAGACCCATGTCAGCCTGACAGCCTTCTGCCAGTCTAGGTTGGTGGATCCCCATGACTACCTGAAGGCTTGACTAATTAGAAGAGTTGGCCAGACTATGCCTAAGACTGGAGAGTAGCCTTGTTACGGCTTTTGCTCTAGACGTTGCTCATCTTTCACCTAGTGTTGATTCTCGATGTTCTGCCCAGTGTTGGTGTCTAGCGTAAGCTCTGCTTTTGTAATGTTGATCGAGTTTAGAAGGACTTCCTTGGAGTTCTCCTCTGTCAATGTAGTGAGCTTGGCAGCACTCTTTCAGCTTGCATATGAGGCTGAGAAGGCCTCTCAGGACCGAGTAAGATGAGTAGTGGCTGCCATTGTGGAGAGGAGGTTATTCTGACAACTTGGAGGCCATTTCAACTGAAAGTACGGTGACCGTGCTTAGACCCTTGTAATGACGGCTTTGAAGGGCTAGCTAGGTGTTGTGCCCTTGGATCGGGCAGGTTGTGTGAGAGCATTGATCTGTGCTGTGTTTCGTCGCTCTTTCTCTTTACCATACTTGTACTTGGTAGTCCTTTTAATTACAAGTTTGATTCTAGTCTTCCACTTACGCACATTAGAGTGCGTGGTTTGCTTGTCGGGCACAAAGTTCTTGGACAACAACAAGATCCCCTTGCTACATCAAAGCATGTGGTGACTTTGTCATTGCTGGCTTGAAAAAATCCTAAGAATGTTAGAGATTGCATTTATGAAGATTGAGCATGTCGGCCTTTGATGTTAGGATTATACCTCGATGATGCTTAGTACTCATGTTGACGTAAAAAAATGGTTTATCATTTCTTTCAAAGAGTGTGAATGTAAAAATCAAGTTTTATTTGATCATGGGGTTCTCATGCATCTTTGCCAAAATTTTCATGCTTGTATGGAGAAATAATGGAAGGGATCCATTACACCATCATCTTAAGGAGATGCTTTATGTGGTAGGAGGAAATGTATTAATGTGATATTACATTTGAGCATACAAATGATGAATGAAATTGAGAATCATGAGGTGTTTCTTATCATCATATTGTAATGGAAGTGATTGAATATTCATATTTAGAATATGCAACTTGTTTTTGTGTGACATGCACACATCTGAAAATTTATAAACCATGGTAAAATCTGCTGTTATGATTCAATCATGAAACCCTTGGGTATTGAATCATGATTGATAGTTTTAGAATGAGGATCTGGAGCATGTATGGGTTGTGAATGAATGATGTAATTGGTAATTGTCTTCATTAAGGTGACCATTCTCCGATTTATTGAGTGAACATGGCATGATAGAAATATCACTACCACATGAGGAAATGTTAGTTGATTAAACTCATATTGTCTTGAAAAGTGTTTAAGTAAAAGTTGACTATAAAGTGTTGTGATAATTCATCTACAATGTGTTGTAGAAAAAATGAACTTAACATTGAAGTAGTTTATAGAACCATACCAAAACACTAGGAAATTTGCACATTGTACGATTTTCTATGCATAAAACATGGTATAAATCATTTACATAAGAATTTACGTGTAGTATTTGGAAAATTTGAACTAGACATGGAATTGATAGAAAACATTGGACAAGTTTCTATAAGTGTATATCATTGGGTTTTGTTTCTAGTTTCTTGTAGCCCACTTGACTAAAAAAGTGCACATGCTAGGGTGCTAAGTTGACACTGAAATTGGGACTCGTGCTGATTCGGTTCAAATGATATGTTCTATGAGACACCACATGTGAGGTATTGGTGATGAAAAAAAACAATAACCTAAAAGGAGAAATTGTAATGAGCCACATGTCATGTCAGATTGATTAGATCCTCACTAGTGACATAAAGGTTGTTGGCCTATTGAATCATTGAATTGTGGTTGAATGAACATAGGCAGATGGTTTGTGGATTTTATTTGAGGTAGAATGTAGAAATAGTGGAGTTCGATTTAGATAGGCGTGTAGCGGGGAAACGTAGTGAGTTTGTGAATCCATATTGAAGTTTGTTATGTTCCGTGGAAAGAAACCACGCTAGAAATTTCTTGTCCCATGGAAGGAGAATTTTTTGTCTTTTTTACGTAATTGAACGTGTTAGAGTGAGCAATAACTGCACAAGTATTATAATTTTGCATGGCGTAGCTGAAACTCCAAGGGTTGAATGAAAGACAAATTTATGGATTTTGTTATGAATTTAGAGGGTGCAATTTTGTAGAGAATTATTTCCTTCAAAGGCCCTAATTTTCTCTTTTTTATGATTACTTATAGTGTGGGAAAGGAGATTTGTATAGAAGAATGCACATTAGGACAATGGATGGCTCCTGGAGCCAGTGCGTGTTCAATACTACATAGGCTTAATGGTGAGGTGGGACCACATTTGACTTAGGTGGACGCACATAACAGTGTGAGGGTGTCAAGTGGGGACCGCCTTGCACCAAATTCTTGAGGGCATAACAAAGCATGTCTTCCTTATTACCATGTGCACAACCTACGTGTAGAGCTTTTGTGCAAGCTTCACATGAAGGCTATCCACGGACTACATGTGATCATGTGGGTAGGATCAATGGAGCAAGAAAAAGGCCTCTGATTGAAGTAGGTCATGGAGAAGTTTCAATGCGGAACCTGGTGAAGGTTCCTTAGGAAGGAAGCTTCCCCATGAATCACATGTGAACCAACAAAAACCAAAGTTGAGAGGAAGCTTCCATGTAGAGGAAGTTTCATCAAGCTATGGTCATATACATGAACGGTGCATGTTTATTTGAAATGACCGTTGAGATCCAAGCATTTGGCTATGGTGATCAATGGCATTTAATTGTTTTTGAGCCGCTGATCTTTTACTTACACTTTGTACTCTTAAAAAGATTCCATTATACATTTCTAATTCTGTCAAGTTTGTTTGACTCATGAAAAGATCATTGGACTATAAGGACCCCCTTGTTGAATGACGGCTCCGCTGTGGGGTAGTTGGCCGTCCGCTTGTGTGTCTCTCCTAAACGCAAAGCACTTAAATGTGTGGTATTCATTTTGGAAAAAGACCCGATTGTTTTGTTAAGTTTTTAAAGTTTTGCATGTTTATCTCTTGTTAGGTATTGTTTCCATGAGAATGATTGTGATTTAGTGTAGTGTTTTTTTTGTTTTTGTTCGAAGATCCAATGTTGGTTACCTTCACGGAAGGAAAAAACTGTAATGACATGCAAGTATATGAATTGATCATAGTGAGGGAAAGCCTGAATGCAGTGCATTTTAGCTTTTTATTGGTATATTTTTGAACGATTGGCGAAATCATTATCCGTACTCTGCTCGAAGAACCGCATTGACGTGGCGAAGTTTTGTTAGTCTTGCTGCAGTGCCAACTTTCTAATGTTTGAGACCGTGGGTTTGGAACTCTTATTGAGAGATATGCTGTTAGCGTTGAAGTTTTGGTCGGTTCGAGGGCGATGCGGCGGTGATCGCGCTGTGATCGTGCATGCGAGTTGTTCGCATACTGCCCTGGACAGGCAGCTGGATGTGCCACGACATATGCCTTATCGGCGGTTCAGCTAGTGGTTTAAGGCTCGCTCCTACCCGCGAGCCCGCGGGTCGCGTCCGTTTGCTGGATTGCAAGGTAGACACGTAAAGGGCGGCGACGACCCCGCCGCGTTGTCTTGGCCTCTGCTGCTGCAGCAGCAATAGCAGCAGCAGCAGCAGAAACAGGCGCAGCAGCAGCAGAAGCAGCAGGAGGAGGAGGAGGAGGAGNCCCAGCACCACCCAGCACCACCCAGCACCACCCAACACCACCCAGCACCACACATCGCCACCCAACACCACCAGCACAGTTCCACCACATGACAGCGACAAGAGCAGCAGCCACAGCCATCGCATGCCACAGAGATCAAAGCCAGGTAGAGCAAAACACCACAAAAGCAGCAGCAGCAGCAGCAGCAGCAGCAGCAGCAGCAGCAGCAGCAGCAGCAGCAGTAGCAGAAGCAGCAGCAGCAACAGCAGAAGCAACAGCAGCAGCAGCAGAAGCAGCAGCAGCAGCAGCAGCAGCAGCAGCAGCAGCAGAAGCAGCAGCAGCAGCAGCAGCAGAAGAAGAAGAAGAAGAAGAAGAAGAAGAAGAAGAAGAAGAAGAAGAAGAAGAAGAAGAAGAAGAAGAAGAAGACGAAGAAGAAGAAGAAGGAGAAGAAAAGAAGAGAAGAAAAAGGAGGAGGAGGAGGAGGAGGAGGAAGAGGAGGAGGAGGAGGAGGAGGAAGAAGAAGAAGAAGAAGAAGAAGAAGAAGAAGAAGAAGAAGAAGAAGAAGAAGAAGAAACAGCAGCAGTAGCAGTAGCAGTAGCAGCAGCAGCAGCAGCAGCAGCAGCAGCAGCAGCAGCAGCAGCAGCAGCAGCAGCAGCAGCAGCAGCAGTAGCAGCAGGAGCAGTAGCAGCAGAACATGAATGCCGAGCAATGGCGCAACGACAAGCGTGAATGTGGAGCCGTTGCATGTGGCGTCTGATCGTCAAGCTGCAAGGTTACCCAACTCACGGTTTTGAGCAGTGAAGGCGGGGCGCAGGTGGCGCGTGCGTGAAGCCGGTTGAGGGGACGAGGGGACTCGGCGTGAGGCGTGTCGGGGGAGGCAAAGAAGCGAGAGGGCGAGGGACGAGGGACGAGGGAAATCGAAGCAGAGACTGGAAGGTACAGGTGTGAAAGCACGGAACTTGGATAGATAGGTCGGCCGGAGAGAGGGAGAAAGAGGCCCTAGAGGAGGGAGTGAACATCGGGAGCAAGCTATGGCACCAGGCAAAGGAGGCGGTGGCGGCGGAGGCGGCATGGACGCTCCGTTCTCCATCCGTCACTTCCGTGCACTTGCGGCCGAGATGATGTCGGAGGACCCCAGCCTGGCGTCCGCCCTTGGCGAGGCCCCCTCCTCCCCCGAGCCCCCGGCGACGAGCCGCAACCCCCGCCTCCTCATGGGGGGCGGCCCCAACCCCCCGGCGTCCACCCGGATGGATTCGGGCAGCGGCAGCAAGCTGGGAGGTAAGAAGGCCCCCCCTGGGCTGTCCCCTCTCCACGTGCGCATGCCCAGCTCAGAGATGATCCTGGAGCAGGACTTTGGGGAGCCTGGGAACCTTCCGGAGGTCGTGCCGCCGCGGCCCAACACAGGGATGAAGCCGCCAGGCCCTTCGAATGCCGCCGCCGCGGCAATCGAGCGAAGCAACTCTTTCGATCCGTCAAGGAAGCCCGCTGCGTCCGCGGCTGCTGCCGCGGCGGCTGCGGCGGGGAATGTAGGCCGGGGGGCCGGCGGCGGGGCGGGCCAGGCTGGACCTTCCCCGGCATACCCTTCCATGCGCGGACTCATGCCCTCGGCGTCTGTGGCAACAGGGGGCCCGGTGCAGCCGGAGCGCAGCATCAGCGACAGCATGGTGCGGAGCCAGTCGCAGAGCGCGACGGGCGCCGCCGCTGCAGCGGCAGTGGCCAGCATCGACGGGCCCACGCCCCCTGGCTCCATCCGACGGGCCCTCATGCGGGACCGCAGCGTACAGGGGGCGGCGGCCGCTAGCAGCAGCATCATCAGCGGCAGCGGCAGCAGCGGCGCGGTGGCCAACGGGGACGTGTCTGACGGGGGAGGCATGGAGAAGCCGCCTTGGGGCAGCAGCAGCGGGCTCGGAGGCGGGGGAGGGGGGAGTTCATTGCTGACCATGGACAGTCCGAGCGGGGCAGCGTCGGGAGCGATGAGGAGCGGCGGCGGCAGCGACGTTCTCACGCTGGACGACTCCACAGCGGACTCGTCGTCCGCTGCGCCGGGGGGCCCCACGCCCGCTTCTGCTGCGGCCGCTGCAAAGCAGCAGAGGGGTGCTGCCGCTGCGGCGGCGGCTCAGGAGAACCTGAATGCGAGGAGCTACTTTGCGAAGGCCGAGGAGACATACTCTCTACAGGTTGGTGGCGGCAACCAGATCGCAGGGCTGGGATGTCTCGTCCTTTTTCTCCGCCTCTCGTTTGCGTTGGCTGGTGGCATCGGTGGCGCGAAGGAGAGCGCAAACTCAAGTGCATGTGGAGATGGAGTGTTGCTTTCTGCAGGACAAGCAGCATGTCGTGTGGTCGGATTTCAGAAGGTTGCGGGGCGGGACCAACAAGCCCAGGCTTGTTGGTTCAGTTTGAGATGCTCAGTTCTGACTACATGGGTTTCGCATTGCCCTTTCTGCCAACTTCTCTTGCTGTTGCTTGCTCAAGTGTCCCCCTCTCTCCCACCCCCCCTCCCCCCTCCCACTGTTCTCCACCCTCCATCATGCCCCACCCTTCATCCTCGACCACTCTCCTTCCCCCACCTTCGTTCCCCCCCTCCCTCCCCCCCCCACCTCTCTGTCCCCTGCCAGTCCACTCTTCCCTCGCCCATAGTTCAGCCGCGACAGATGTTCATGGTCGTGGTACGATACCCAGCAATCAGTTGGACAGCTGGAGGTTCCATCTGGTTCCTGTCCAGCATGCACACAACACAACACAACACAGCTCGCATGGCAGGCCAGGGCGCTGTTGCACTTTGCATCCCTCTGCCTTGCCTTGGCGCTCGCACACACGCGAGCGTGCACACGCGCTTGCATGCATGCACGCATGCATGCGTGCACACATGCCCATCTGTGCTCGCGCGGGCGCTGCTGCTGTGCTGGTGGTGCTGTGCTGGTGGTGCTGTGCTGGTGGTGCTGTGCTGGCGGTGCTGTGCTGGTGGTGCTGCCTGTCTGCCTGTGTGTGTGCTCCAGGTGGCAGTGGCTCTGCGTCTGATTGCAGACTCGGAGATGGCGGAGGACATGGAGATGTCGGGCGGCGACGGCATGGGCGGTGCGTCTGACCTGCCGTGGGCGGAGCCGCTCATGCCGCGAAGCCAGGCTGAAGCGACCGCCTACCGCTTCTGGGTGAGTGGGTGAGTGGGTGAGTGAGTGCGTGAGTGGGTAAGTGGGTGAGTGAGTGGGTGAGTGAGTGAGTGGGTGAGTGAGTGAGTGAGTGAGTGAGTGTGTGAGTGGGTGAGTGAGTGAGTGAGTGTGTGAGTGGGTGAGTGAGTGAGTGAGTGTGTGAGTGGGT
>SZWC01018731.1:23486-45841 GCA_023375785.1 Penium margaritaceum | reverse complement strand
CGGGTTGAAAATCAGCAGCCCGCATGCGGTGGATTCCCCGCCATGGCATGACGCACTTGCCATTACCCACCCCCCCCCCCCCCCCCCCCCCCCCCCCCCCACCTGCGCGGAGACAGGTCCGGACAGGGGGACGACCATGGCTCATGTCACGGGTGGCCGACCTCCGGCCGCCGCAGTGAGCGACCTCGGCGGCCTCGGAGAGCGGCCCATGCGAAGCCAGCCAGCGATTTTGACCCACCCATTTGAGCCATGCGTGAGCGGACCTGCGCCGGCGCCAATCGTTCACCATGTTTCACCAAGGCGCCATGTGCTTGGGCGGACTTACAAGGTGCCACCATTCTCGCTGAACCGTCTTCATACTGCCCCCATTCTGAACATTGTACAAACGTCTCCCTCCATTCTGAGGATTTTCCTCAGGTCGTCCCTTTTTTGGGGTTACGTAGTAACCCTATGCAATCGGTTCTGTATCCAAGAATCAGCAATGACGTCAGAAAGTTCGCTGCACAAGGACTTCCGCGACAGCAATTCTGTCTGCGGTCGGTGTTTCTGTACACCGACAGCCCATTGAGTATTTTCTAGGTTTTTTTTTTCATCACTTCTGTTGCGTCCGGAAGACAGGCCCTCTCTGAGCGCGATTTTCCTTCCGAAAGCGACTCCCAGTCCGAGAAATACGTGCGAATCGGACAGACTTCGCGTAGCAACCAGGGTTTTTTCCGAAATAGATACCGGACATCGCAAGCAAGCACTTGACTTAACCGAAAACGACTTCTCGGACAGGAGGGGAAGGTCGAGCAATACTCGTTTCCAAGGCAGAGAACATGTTTGAACCCAGCTTCAGTTTATTACTACGTAACCCCGATGCAAGCCTGCGTGCAGCCAATGCCACTAGTTTATCGTACTCCAGGAAATCATCTCCACACTACCCTGAAAGAAAGGCATCGTATATTTGTGTAACGGATTCGACGGAATCCTTGACCGACTAGGCCAAAACCGTGGTGCTGGAGGGTCTCCGACCCTCAAGCCATCCCGTCTCATCGCCCACAGTCCCAGGTGACCCCGCTCGAGCCACGTGGCTCCTTCGACCGGACTGCATGGCACTGCCACGCTACACTTTGTCTTGGCCCAAATTCAAAAATCGACGGTAGTTTAGCAATATTCTTTTCAACAGCAAACCTTTTGAGATCATTTTTTAATTTGATATCCACGACAACGTGCCGAACACTTTTTCCTCTGTTTCCGCGTCCCAGATTTGGTCGTAGCCGTGCCATCTTTTTGCACCAGTGTTGACATGTTCCGTGTTGTATGTATGAAGAAGTGATAAATGGACCAATATACCATCTGTTTTCTCCCCCATGAAGTCGACCACATTGGATCGTAGAGCTTCGTCCATCTTTCGCTTCAAGAACATAGAAGATGACGACAAGTTTTTGTGGCATTGTTTTACAATGGTGATGCATGGTCGTACGTCAATCGCATCTCGAACAAATAGGACCCCTAAGGTCACATGTGTGTTTGCTCGCATAGGTATTCGCGTGGTTGCGCGGTCGTCGCTGCAGCATGATGATGGTAGGCAAACGTTTTGGTAGCGCGTCTGGAACATTTTGAAGGCATGTGCGCATGTCTACACTACTTTGGATTTGAATAGGGTCAATATCTAAGCCCACCAATCGAAACGAACAACTTGATCAGGCGGTGGATCAAACCAAAGTACTACACGAGCCCATTTATGTTGTTTAGGTTCCGCTGAACTATTCTTTTACTTCTTCTTGTTGTAATACATTTAAAAAACGAGCCTGGACAAGTTACTAAACATTGGCGAAAAACATCCGGTAGATTGTGTCAAAGCCGTGGGCATCTGCGAATAACAAGCTTTACTCGTACATCACTATGTGTGAACAAGTATGTCAAAATTCCCACCGTTGATAAATTCTCTCAATGTTGCACCCCACACCTTAAACAATGACTTATTGAACAAATTACTCACATATTCATAAGAACATATGCTCAACTCTATTCATGTGAATATGAATAAGTATATGTTATGCGGATTAATTCCCTTATACCCGCCTTCTGAGCGGCGTACTTCCCCAATACTCACTCTGTACACAAAACGACCAGAATACCCACACATTTTAATTGGTGACTGCATAGTCCACAAAGTGCGAATAGCTAGTAACCGTGTATGCGGTACCCGCTCGTGAGGAAACATGACTACATTACAGGTATTCTGTGCATGATTCTCTCATGTGCGGACATTCTGGTCACAATATTTTGAAACTCTATGAATTTGTTGCATTTTTCGACGTAGGGGGATTTGCGTACAAACTGAAGGTGAGTGACATGATAGAACTGAAGCGTGTACGCGCGTGTTTACGTTTTGTCAACGTCAAGTTTCGCGTCTCAAAGTAGATTGATGCAATAGTGTCGCCGAATGCTACTGCGAAACATGGGGGGAATGGGTTTTGTTCACAGATGTCGTCATCTTTGTAAAACAACCATACGTTATCGTCACTGCCGCCTGTAATACAAATCACGATCGTGCATGTACGAGAAGTACTGTCTTCTGAATTGCAAAGACGGTCTCACTCTTACCCTGGACGACGATAACGTTGGCCACACGTGTGCCACGTCGGCAGATATTGGTTGTCGACTGGCACATACGGTGTTCCGATCCCATGCATCCCCCAAAGACACTGTAGGATGCCAGACGGAAGCCACGTTGGCGCTTAGTGGGTTTGTGCTCCCACAGCCTGCGAACTGGCCCGAGTGTGGATGCTCCTCACGAGGGTGACCGTTAGTAGCACCATGGGACATGATGTCTTGCGTTTTACCCTGCATGCCATGATCTACGTTTCTTTTCCCCTTTGTCCACCGTTCGCGCCACTTGCACGCCATGGGAAACGTGTCGTTTCCCTTTGGAGCCCTCCTATTCCGAGGCGATCCCGCTCACCATAGCTCTCGAGCTTGTTCTCAACTCTGGTACGTGGGTATCTTGGTAACGAATATGACTGTTACGTGGGTTATGATGGTAGAATGTATAATAGTGTGCATGCTTTTGCATGTACTACCCACAGGGGGTCTTATGGATCCACCGCTTTTCAAGTTCTACGTTCCGCTGAAATCCCCGTTGGTAGCTCTGACGAGGAGGAGAAACGTCGTGAATCCCAAGGGTACACGAACGGCTTTGTCTTTGACGATTTTGAAGAGGCCTGCTGGGTCGAGCACCTCCAGGCCAAAGAGCGCACAACTCCACGCTCCCCAGAGCTTAGTGAACAGTTTTTCATGAGGCTCAACGGAGGCTCCCGCGCCAGGCCGTTCCGTCCTCCAGCCGCGGGTGCGTTTCACTCGCAAAAGTTGTAATGGCATCAGTGTTGATAGGGTGGCTTTGCTACTACATCCAAGTACGGTGCAGTTGTCAACTTTTTTTCTATCATCGTCATATGCCCCTAGTACTATCCACATTTAAAATGATGACCTATGATACTACGTGCAGGATCGTCGGATGACGAGCATCCCCCCCCCCCCCCCCCCCGGCGGACTCCGCGGTCGCCGCCGTCCAGAATAAGGGCACCAAGCCCTGGGAGCAAGCTTGACAGGACTCTCCCGTCAACTTCCCGGGAGGCGATGCTTTCCACAACATGGACGTCTACCGCAAAGTGGTGCACGACTACGCCGTGTCCGCACACATGGGGGTTACGCTTGTTCAAAGTGAGCCCTCGCGGCTAGAGGCCCGGTGTGCGCATTTGAGGCAGTTGGACTGCGCGTGGCAGTTGAAGGCACGGTGGCAGCACAAAACCAACAACGGAAGTCATGTTTTTTAAGGAGGGCCACAAGTGCAGCCAAACGGGCACTAAAGGGTACCCCTCACGGAAAGTTGTGTGTGTGTTGCACCACATCAAGAGCACTGTGAAAAGAGAGCCAAACACCTCCTCGAAGGCCCTCTGCCTGATCATGGAAGCGCGCACTGGAGAGAGGTCGGCCTACCATGCCATACACCGGGCTAAGAAGAAGGCGCCGACAAATCTCATGGGGGAGAAGAGCCTCTCGTGGGGTCTCTTCCCTACATACGTCTCCGTAGTAAGTATTCTTCTATCCTTTATGGTGTCTTGTATGCTGTCGTCGTTCTCTGGCTATACGAAGAAGTGTCCCGCTCTCATTCTGTGACTCCTGCTTGTAGTTGAAGCGGGTGGACCCATCCACAGTGGCTATCGCGGAGCAGGACCAGCACCATCTCTTTCGACGGGTCTTTTTGGCCCCCAGTTCCTACAGAAACGGGTGGCAGCACGTGCAACGGTTGCTGTGCATGGACAGAACATTCTTAAAGAATGGTTTCAAGCAAGTGCTGCTGCTGGCACAGTATTGGGACTCCAACAACCATGCGGTGCCCATGGCGTGGGCAATATGCCCAGAACAGGACAAGGACATTTGGGATTGGTTTTGTGAGCGGCTTGCAGAGGAGTATCCGACTACAAGGCACAACGGAACCGCAGTCATCAGCGGCAGAGACGTAGGACTCATCACCACCGTCAAGCGTCACTTGCCAGGTGCAGTCCACACATCCTGCGGGCAACACCTACGAGAGGACGTCAAGTCGGTGGCGAGCTCCACAGTCACCGACCTCATGTGGAAATTGGCTTGTACCTTCATGCAAAACGAGCTCGACCGCGCACGGGAGGAGCTCGGCCAGACGTCGGACAACGGTTATCTGTACCTGTTCGACAGAGACGGCGACCCCGGGCTGCCTTTGGAGCAGTGGATGCGCCTCAAGTGTCCGGTGCCTTGTGACGGGCACATAACGTCTAACGTGATAGATTCACTGAACGCTCGCCTCATGGACATCTGCCACTTGTACCCGTTCCACTATTTTGCACAGATCTACCCGTTTGTGTAGAAGCTTTTTGTGGACCAATGACGTGCCACACACCACTGCTATAGTCGATAGGCTCCCGTGGTGGATGCCAAGCTGCAGCACTACACCAAACACGCAAAGGAGTACCATGTCATGAGGCACGGCGGGCTCATGGTCACAATCACCGGCCCCATGAGCATCGCGGGCCGTGAAGTCAATGTCAACGCGGAAAACTGCTCATGCGGGTAGTGAACAAAGTACGGGTACCCATGCCAGTACGCCGTGGCGCTCATGCTGGATGAAGGCGTCAAACCGTAGCGGTACACAAACATGCATCTGACGCAGATGGCTTGGAGTCGTATGTACAGGACACCCATGCCGGGTGTCAACCTACGCAAGCTGTAGTACGCCATGCGTGGGTGGGGCCAGCCAGGTGTGAGGCGCTCTCATGGGCGTCCACGTTCTAAGCACATGGAGAGGGAGGGCCGGCCCAAACGGGATCGCATCTACACCAAATGCGGCAAAAAGGGACACCCTCCCCGTTTTCTGCAAGATCCAACCGGCACTGTCATCGGCAGTAGTGGCAGCCGCATGGAAAACAGAGCTGGCTGACAGAGCCACTGAGACAAGTGGAGTTGAGCTTGTGGTCAGTGTCGTGGTACCGGCAGCAGATGGTGACGCTGGGGACGCGGGCACTGTACCTGAAGGCGTCTAGGATCGCACTAGTGAAACTGCAGGTGAGGGGGTGCAGAATGGGGAAGAGGCTGGTGCAGGTGGTGCGGGCAATGGACAACAAGGCATGCAAGGTGGTGCTGGCGGTGAAGTACAAGTTGTGGAGGGTGGTGCAGCCGGTGGAACAAAGCAGGCACGCAATGCTGCTGACGGTGGGAGTGGAGGTGCTGGCAATGCAGGTGGCGTGCTGACCGTTGTGCCAGCTACTGGAAATGGAGGTGGGAGACACCATGCTGCCCGTCGTCAAAAACGTACGAGGGGGGCTGCCGGTAGCTCCTCAGGCCCTCCAGCCAGCGGAGACAGAGGTGGTGCTATTGGTCCAGGGGGGGTTTCAGTGGGTGCTAACAGTGCTGTAGGAAACGCTGCTGGCCGTGGGGAACCAGGTGGTGCTGAAGGCATGGTCATCATGACTTCACAGGTGGACAATCCTGATGATGCAAATGACTCTACCGAGTCCTTCTGGTGTGAGTGTTCTGACTCTGGGGACTGCACTGACATGGACTTAGAAGAAGAACAGTCATTGTCCTCGGGTAGTGGGGAGGAGGACGAGTGGGAGTCTTCCTTTGGCATGTCTGATGAGGACAATGCATATGCCAAGTGTCTTCGACGTGGTTAAAGCTCACGTGCTCATGCTTCATGGTAAGCTGTACTTACAGTTTTGTGGCCATGCGTGTTTGCATTTTATCCGCTTCTTCTATAAAACTCCTAACCTATACCATTGCTTGCTATTGCAGGTTGTACCAGTGGCTCTCACCGCTGGGTCCGTGAGGAGCAGAACGAAGCACAAGATGTTGTGGAGGAGACGGGACATGCTGCGTGTGGAGGGACAAGTAGTTAGTGACAGTGCATCCATGGAGACAGGACTGCCACTTAGCACACTTGCACAATGGCAATGAGATGGTGGCCAGATTGCAAGTGCCCAATGCCTGTATTGGTATGTGTGCATCTCCTTTTGGGGAGGATTACTTTGATGCTGTGTGTGAGTTTTTGGGGGAATCAGAGTGTGTGGCATGTGAAGTCATTTCGTACGTGCACGGCCTCCTTGTTTACGTGCAGATATGGATTAGCCATGGTTATTTGACATCACTGTTATTTTGATTGAAGTGTTTGACATTCATAAAAGGCTTCCCCATAGGTAATGCGTTCTTGTCTGAATGGAAAATTTACAGATTCTGTTCATTCACAATGGCTAACCTTAGGAAACATTGCTATCTGCATTGCACAAGCCTGAAAATTGAATAGGTGGGTTGCTCTGTCCCACTGGGTATGAAACATGACTATTTTCACCATCATGGTACAGGCAGAATGATAGCACCCATGTTTCATTTATGCCAAAACCATTGTGACATTCTGTTCACTCACAGTGCCCAACCTTAGGAAACAATGCTCTTTGCATTGCACCACCCTATAAATTTCATATGTGGGTTGCTCTGTCGCAATGGTAAAAGATGACTGTTTGGACCATCATGGTACATGGCTGAATGACAGCACTGATACTTGATGTATGCCAACACTGTGGCCGCAGAAAAATATACGACTTCTGTTCATTCACAATGGCTAACCTATAATGACATGAGGAAAGAATACCTCTACATTCATCACACATGTAAATGTACCGTGTCACAAGATGACATTGGGCATACTGTCAAAATGTAAGTAAAACATGATCGGACTATCCACAGTCGAACATGGTGCATTTATTCTACTACAGGTGCTACAAAAATGTAATGTATGACAACATTTCTGTCAATGATCCTCTCAATAAACAAACTAACAGTGCTGGAACTTCATGACGAAGCCTAACACGCAATGCATTTCATGTTGAACATGCGACGAAGAAAACATTGGGAAAGTTGATGAATACTTGATGAAAACATAACCAAAGTATCCACCGAAGGTATCAAGCCCAAGGCATCCACAGCCCAGGGATGATTGGTGGACGCGGATTAGGCATGCAAACGCCCAGTATCCAGCACATCATCTCTGGTTCGCATGGGTCGTTCACCCAAGTGGGTTGGAGCTCCGTTGCAACGAGAGCGTCCCAGTGAGCCTTGATCGTAGCCCATGCCTCCTTTACTTGCTAGGGGGTGAGATGTGACTTGCTGGTCCTCGTAGGTTCGCCTCCCTAAGCCCCAACTTCATCCCATCGGTGCATCCTCGAAACAGTTTCCCCATTGACTGGTCAACCCATGTCTTGTACGGTGTACAAAACTGTGCATGGAGATGGCTAGTGACCATTGCTAGCTCCGTATATGTACGTGCTCTAGGAGCGGTTACATACGCATGGACAGTTAGGCTCGGATGAGATCCATGGCTCCCATACGTCTGGGCAGTTCAATGGTCTCAGACAAGGAAATGGCTAGTCCAGCGTCTGTGCCATGGCTTCAGGTGTCGTGGGCCATGTGGCCTTTGGCGGATGGCGGGCATGGACGCTCCTCATATGTGCCTCTTTGCGATCCCATGCTTCCTTGATTGCGACCCATGCTCGGTGGGCAAGAAAGGGGTCTCCGTAATATCCGGTTGATGCGTCCCTCGGATGACATGTTGTTATAGTCAAGGAGGCCTTATCGACCCAAAGGACATGGTGTCGTTGCTTGAACAAAGACGAGTTATGCGGAATGCGATGTTATGTACTGTTTAGTGCGCCAAACGACACTGCGTACCGGTGCATTCACCCGGTTTGCGAAGTGATTCCATTGCAAACATAATTGTGGGTTACCGTGTGCATCGCTCATCGCTGACGGTGGCTGAGAGACTTTTTTGGCAGAATGTGATTTGCCCAAAAACCGTCAATCAGGACATCCTATGGCAGTGCATTGACGGCGTCCGTTCGTCTTGTCAGCACATGCTTGTTTGCAACTGCACGTACAATGGAATATGTTGTCGAGGCGTATGTGTGGTCCTCCGATACACGGTCAAGGCCTGACACCGTGGCATGCCACGTAGCCGCTGTGAAGCAAACCCTTCACAGATGCAGATAATTCTCCCACTAGAGATCCGTTATGCTGTTGTCGCGATCTGCGGCCCTGCCTTCGGCGTGCAAGAAAAGTGGGTATCAGAGTCAGCCCGTAAGAAGTGGGTAAAGTATGCTGCTTTTTTTTAACTTTGGACATAGAGCTTAACAGTTAAAATGTGTGCGGAAAACGGAAGGGACCTGCCGAAAAGTGAGCATACTAGTCTTCTTCTCCCACGACTGGATGATACGTAAATAAAGTTCTCAACCGTGAGTAACTTGCACAGATTTTTTCCAAATGGTGGGTAAAAAGGAATCCCCCCTATGTTATGTTTCTCTACATGCACATGTGTCTGTATATATAAATGTAGATGTATGTGTGGCGGGAGGGCCGGTTCGGCCCTCCCTCCTTGCCTGAAGCGAGGCGTGGTTGCGCACCACCCCTCGCATCAGCGAGGGATGGCCGACAGCCAACAATTTTCTGGCCACCAGCCAACTCGCTGCCCGCCGGCTGGACGGCCGGCGGCTGGCCAAGTGACAAGTCGGCCACCACCCTGCCATCCGCCAGCCGCCGATCGCGGCCTCAGTCCGATCGGTGGGTGAGGGGCCGCGAGGGCGAGGCCTTGTGGCCTCGTGCCCTCGCCCCTGCTTGCCCTCCTCGCATGCGAGCAAACGAGGACGAGGGAGGGGGACGAGGGACGAGAGACGAGAGAGCCTTGGCACGAAATCACCAGCGTGCCTCACACACGATGATTTTACGCCAGAACGTAAAAAAATTAAATTGAAGTGCGTATGCGACGAACTTCGATGTAAAACAACAGAAAAACGCGTGCGAACGGACCAATTTGAGATTAAAAACCTCGGTTCGGGTCCCAAAATCAGGGGTAAGGTTAGTAGCGGAAATGGACCTCCAAAGATGCAAGCAGCAGTAGAAACGCTAGAAAGGACTAGGACATCTACACTTCACCATTTGAAGCACCGTAAAATGCGGTAGGAAGCTAAAGAAGAGCTCTTCTTTTTGGGTTTTCTTCTCCTCAGCCTCTCCTCCATCCCAGAGGGCTAGGTGAAATTTTGTGGGATAGGATAGGGAGTACCCACCTCCAAAACCACCTACTTTTCCCCTCTTCTCAAGGCTCCCTCTCCTCGTCTTCAACCAAAATTTGGGGTAGTTCCCTTTCCCAATACCAGATTCTCCTAGAGCCTAAGAGAAATAGAAGAAGGAGAAAGGCGCCACTTTGAGGATTTTTGGAGGCCGCCACATTGCCGTGGAGCACAAGGAAGGCGGCTCCAAGATGGGACAAGGTGTGCCAAGAAGACGCAAAAAGAGGCCAAGGAGGACCATAAGACAAGAAGACAAGAAGGCAAGAAGACAAGAATACAAGAAGACACAAGATTAGTGAGGAGGGCATGTGAAAGGGTGCAAACGTTTTGTTAGAGTTGATCCCTTACCTCCCCTTCACTTTGTTGAGCGGTGCTCAAACTATTAGAGCTTCTAGATCTTGTACTTGCTTGTTTCTCTAGGATTGCTTAGCTTTCATAGTGTCGTGAGTCATGGGTTAGTATTTTTTGCCTAAAATCCACGTGCTTGTGTCAAAACGTGGCGGCCTAGAAGAATAGTCTTTTTCTATGACATAGTTGTGCCGACCGTGGCGGCCTAGGAAAGTAGAAATCAAGTTTATAACTGCCTCACCAATCGTTAGAGCAAGGAAAATTCGGGAGGCAAAACCTCCTCAAAGTGGTGGGGTGATCCTCACAACGGTCTTCATGTGCTAGTTGCATGGGTGACGAGATGGCGACTGCCGGACCGACCAAGACCATCAAGGGCAAGGTGGTGACGGCCTCACCACGTGCCCTTGGCGGACTCCCAGTTTTGGGAGCCGCCCTCGCGAGCATGGTTGCCAAACCAAAGGCAAACATACCGACGAAGGCAACCGGTGCCAATGTTGGCAACATCGAGAAGCGGGTGGAAGCCGGAAAACTGCTCGAGAAGAACGCCGACGCGCACGTGGGCCACCCTCACGCGGCGGACGATGCGCTCGAGGAAGACCACCTGGGCATGGACCCCGCCGAAGAGCACGACGTCGACGATGGTGAAGGCGACGAGGATTGCCATCATCCCTATCGGCATGCGGCGAGCTTGAGCTGATCGATTAAGAAGGGTAAGGCGCTCGCGAGATCGCCTGAAGCTACCGACACCAGCGAGGCTGCCAAGAGCAGCAAAGGTGTCGAGAGTAGCAAAGGTGCCAAAAGCAACCACGCCGAAAGTTTCCGCAAGAATGAGGTGGACCACCTCACCGCAAAGGCAATTCGCGATGACCGCCGAAGGCTTGTCAAGTTGGCTGCCGAGGCTGCAGGCCGTCTCAAGATCACCACTGACGGTTGAGATGAGACACCACCCGCAAGAGTGGGGGACGGACCCCACTTCATATATTGTGGCCACAATATAGCAGACCAGCTTTCCCTCGAGCGTCATCGCTGACAATAGCCTCCTCTGGAAGGTGTGTCTCCTTGCAGGCGTGTACGCAAACCGTATCCTCCTGTAGTGGATAAAGGTGCACAATGCGAGACCTTGGAGGCTATCGCCGATGCTTTGACGACATTAGAGCTGAAGTTTGCATTTGCCAACCTGATGGCCCACGTCGGGCACAACATCATGGACCTCGACCGTGATCGTCAGCTATAGCGCCTGGCTGTTCATGAGGCAAGCCGCAGATGCAACAACCTCAACAAGGCGTTGTAGAGCGTGACCCAGATGCGGATGCAGCAGCAATTGTAGTGCACTGTTGGTGTTGATGCCACTGTCGTTGGCAGCGATGACTTACCTATCTCAACGACATCGGGGCCTATCATGAACACGTTCTTCCTCCACAGTGTGGAGGTGGAAGGGCGTGAAGCTGACCGACTAGTTGAATTGTATGGAGCACGTTCTACGTGTTCACAAGACTCCGCCCAGTAAGTGGGGCAATCTTGCCACGACGTGGCTTGAAGGCAAGCTCTTCAAGTATGTGGTTAAAGAGTGGGATGCGTAGCAGCCACACCTCGAGTGGCAGCCAATGCCTCGAGAGGCCTTCTGCGTGATCATGGGTAAGAAGTGCACCCAGTGTAAGGAGGCGCAGCGCGCCTTCCACAAGATCAAGGACTTCAGGCAATCGGGTAGCTCGCTCGAAGCCTACAGGAGCGAGTTCATCGCACTCGTGGAGGAAGCCAAAATCTTCACCGAGGGCGATGGAACTAAGACATTCAAGAACTCGGAGTACATGCTGCTTGAGTACTTGCGTGATGGTCTTGCAAGTGAGAAAATGGAGGGCAAGACCACCATAACACCAACCGGCCATGTGTGGACAAGCTAGGGGGGGTTGTGGGACTACATGAGTAAAGTGTATTCGGTGAGCCCGAAGCAATACTCGGACGAACGGCCAAACACGCGTGCACTTAAGGCCGCGACGTGCACATGGACGTTGTGGGGGCTGGAGGAACAGCCAGGCAGCGAGGCAGGACCAAGGGCAAGCAACCCGCAAACCCTCCAGTCAAGAAGACTATCAGGCACAAAACCCCAAACGACAAGCGCAACCGCGGTAATGACGAGTTGCAGGCGGTGCGTGAGCGTCGCAACACAGCCTTCTGTGACGGACTCTGCCACAACTCCATGTAGGCGGAACACTTTAGGGCTTAGTTCCCTGAGGCTGTTGGTGGTGGACAAGAGACCACGGTGTTAACCGTAGCAGCAGCACGTTGTGGGGATGTTACAGCAAGAGGCCGCGGACAAGGTAGTCGACAAGCCGTGGTAGTGATAATGGACCTAGTCGTTGGAATGGACAAGATCGTGGTGCGGATTTTCTCCACCCCTAAGTGACGATTGTGGGAACCATTCGGGGGTGAAACTAGATCATGAATGTGGGTTCATGTTTTCAGACGAGGATGTGTAATGATTTGAGTTTTTGACAAGTTCAGACTTCTCGGTTGTTTTCTCCCCTCTTGTTGAACCTCATTCTACGCTTGCTGACCGCCATTTCCCACTAAACCTTGTATCTTCGGATGAGATACGTAATCAAACCTGGTTAGTGGTGGCGACACCAACCTTTGTGCAAGAGTTGTGCAATGTAGTGCTTGAAGTAAACACCCTCAAAACGGTGAGTTCAATCACGTTTGCGGTACCTTTGGTCGACCATTTCGACCCAGTCAGATTGAAGGACTGGAAGGTGCGAGCCGATTTTACACGTTCCATCAAGATGTGGACTCGGGTGGGTGAATCATGGGACTTGTGGCGCCCGCTGTACCGACTCCATGTTTATGACAAACTCGGCTTGCCGTCGTTGAGCCTGTTCACTCTGAAGAGTAGAGGCAACATGATGATGCAATTCAAAGGACACCTAGCTGGTGCTCCCATGACACCTAGTTGGTGATCCCGTACTTGCTAACGCTGGAGGAGATGACTCCTTTGTTTGCCTTGGCTTTACCCGAAACGTTGGCTTGAAGTACGAGCCATCAAATGGTGCAGTTTTCGTCGGTGACAAATGTACGGTACGTTTGATCGGTACATGTATAGCAAAAATTTGTATTCAAGGGTACACAGAGAGTGTCATGTTGAAGGTATTTAACCTGGTGTGGTGCTAGGTGATCCCCGGCTCTGTGAAAAAAAGGCTCTAGTGTGCTTTGAATCTAAGCATTTGATCCTCCAAAAAGGACGGTGTCACTTTACATTGATTCCTAGTATAGAATCATCATCGATTTGACTGAAATTCCATGCCAAATTTTCTGTGATGCAGGTCAAGAGACGTATTTGATAAGGTTTTCGATACTTGTTGTTCCAGCTACAAAAAGTGGAGGACGACATGAAGGAAGACACGCCACAAGAGATCAAATCTCTATTGGTGGAGTTGTTGGATGTATTCCAAGACCCACCGGCTCGGCTTCAGCCAGAATGACACATGGGCCACACGATTCCGCTACAACCGAAAGTGACTCCTCTGTTCAGACCGATGTATCCCCTTAGTCCTCCAGAATGGCGAGAGGTCAAACGCCAAATCAATGAGTACCATGCAAAGGGGTGGGCTGCCAACTAGCTTGCCGTACTGTGCGCCAATCTTTTTTTTGAAAAAAGGATGGTGGTTCACGCATGTGCGTTGACTACCGCACGCTGAACAAGCTGACGGTGAAAAATCGATTCCCCTTACCGTGGATTGAGGCTTTGTTTGACCAACTCCAAGAGGCAAAAGCATTTTCATCATTGGATTCGTCTTAAAGGTACCATCACATCTGCATCATGGAAGACGATGTGTCTAAAATTGCGTTTTGAATGCATATGGGACACTGTGAGTTTCGAGTGTTACGCTTCGGGCTAATGAATGCAGCGTCAACTTTCCAAGGAGAAATGAACCGAACGTTCTCCAAACAACTTGGTCATTTTGTCTTGTTTTTCCTGGAGGACTTCATGGTTTTCTCCAAATCTATTGAAGAGTTCATAGAACATTTGCGCAAAGTCCTCGCGACCCTTCGGGAGTTCAGAAGTTCTAGTCGAAAGTGAGCAAGTGCAAGTTTGCACAAGATGAGCTTAAACACCTTGGAAACATCATTGGCAAGAAGTGTATCTGTGTCAATCCACGAAAGATGCAAGCTGTTGTGGAATGGCCACGTCCGGAAAACATTGGAAAGATTTAGTCTTTCCTCGGCCTTGTAAACTACGTTCGATGATTCATGCAAGGGTATTCGACCCTGGTAGCACCGCGAATTGGGCCCATGCAAAAAGAGTTGCGTTGGGAATGGACATCTGATTGCGAGAACAATTTTGTTAAAGTCAAAGAGTTTCTGTCCACAACGTCTGTCCTAGCTCTTCCGGATCCATCGCAACCGTGGGAGGTTTGATGTGCTGCGTTAGTAGTAGGACTCCGAGCCGTCCTCATGCAGAACGGTCACCCAGTGGTGAGTGAAAACCGGATGTTCATTCTCCCAGAAATTCAGTACAGGAATGGGGATCTATAGCACCTTGCGGTATTACATGCTTTCAAGATGTGTCGTTGCTAGCTTGAGGGTGCCGAAGAGTGTGTGAAAGACGTGATTGACCATAATCCGTTGGTGTTTTTCAAATGCAACTGAACCTATCAAGATGACAGGCGCGTTGGAGTGAATAACTGAGCCGATTCTTATTCACATTACAGTTCCTGCAAGGACGTATCAATTTGGCTGATCCACTGAGCCGGAAGCCAGTGAATTTGAAAACAACCACCGAGGTCGGTGGGTGTTTCATGGCCATGGCGACAGCAACTGTGTAAACACTAGAGCCTCTTCCACCTCTGCGGCAACCACCTCAAGAGATTATCCAGTACAACATCCTCGTTAACAGAATTGGAATGGGATTTTGTGTGAATTCTCAGTTTTAAGACTCTCAAAATCTAGATAAGTACAGATTGGTGGAAGCCGCAAGAATTGTTTGGCACGGAGAACAAGTTGTTGTGCCTGTATCGGGAGACCTTCGAGCGAAAACTATCTTCCAGTCTCACGACCTGCCGGTCGCATGTCATGTGGGATCTTAAAAGACCGGACAGGTATTCTCGGACCACTATTGGTGGCCAGGATGGAGTGTTGATGTCCGTAAGTATTGCATGACATGCGACCCATGTCTTTGGAATAAAGCTAGTAATAAGAAGCCTACTGGACACCACCAACAACCTCCCATTCTTGGGACTCCATGGGAGTGCATCAACATGGACTTCACAACTGGTCCTCCGAACATGGCCATTGGCCACGATGCAATACTAGTGGTTGTGGATCTTATGATGAAAATGACACACTTCATTCCAACAACCACAGATGTGAACGCAGAGGAGACTGCTTCTCTTTTCTTTGAGGGTATCGTAAAGTATCACGACTTGTCGTTGTGTATTATCTCTGATCAAGATAGAAAAATTGCTAGTACATTTTGGCAAAAGATGTACGAATACCTCGGTAGCGAGTCACAAATGTCCATAGCATTTCACCCTCAAACTGACGGATAAACGGAATGCATGAAGCGCACTCTAGAACAAATACTCCACATGTACCTGGACCCGACCATGAATGACTAGGGTAAATTCCTAGCACCGGCAGAGTTTGCGGTGAATAACTCTGTGAATGAGTCTACACAAGTGACACAATTCTTGTTGAATAGTGGGCGGTATCTAGTAGTGTCCTTTTCATAGTTGAAGAGTGTGAGTAGAAGAGGACAGTGTCCTTCTGCTCAAGATTTTACTGAGCACATAGACTCCTTGTTACCGGAGGCAAAGGGTCACCTTCAAGCTGCTCGACAAAAGAAAAGGTATATGTCAAAAAACGACACCGTGAGGTCTCGTTTGACATCGATGACAAGAAGTCGCTTAGCACAAAGAATACTTGGCCGAAGTCACCATGGGCGCAAAAAATTCTACTTAAATGGATCGGGTCGTTTCCCATCGTTGCACGCATCGGGCCAGTGGCATACCGATTAATGTTTTTGCGGAGTATGAAGATACATGACGTGTTTCACGTGAGCCTGTTGGCTCCATACATGGCAGAGGGAACCATTTAATCACTTCCGGCAGTCCTTACTGTCGACGGCCAAAACAAGGGTCTTCGTCTACTCCAGCACCGAGAGCGTATACTCTGGTTGCAGGTTGTTAGGGAATACCTCGTTCATTGGGCCGGGTGTGGACCTGAACATAGCTCATGGGAGCCCAAATCTTCGTTGTCCAGAAGGGTGGTCAACAAGTAATGGAGCGAGCTGGCGTCTTGTAAAGATTGACACATGTTATGGGACACCGCCATAACGTGGAATAAAGTGAACAACATTCCCGCAAGGTGGCATTCATGGACTGCAACCAGAGGAGTGGGGGAGATCGCTAGCCGTGGCGACGGACAAGCTGCACCTTAGGTTCAAGTACCATGCACATGTTCATGTTTACCTGGTGATTGAAATTGTTTATTTTCTCTTACAATGTTGATGAATTACTAACTGACAATCGTGCTTGTTGTTCATGAACTGAGACTGTTCATAATAGGTGGAGAGGAACATCGCGGGAGGGCCAGTTTGGCCCTCCCTCCTTGTTGAAGCGAGGGGTGGTTGCGCACTGTCTTCGCGTCAGTGAGGGTTGGCCGACAGCTAGCACTTCGCTGGCAATTTTGCGCCAGAATGTTAAAAGCATACATTGAAGATTTTTTGCCAAAAACTTTGACATGAAACAACAGAATTACCCGTGCAAACACACAACGTCGAGGTATAATCCCCGATTTTGGTCCCTAAACCAGGGGTTCGGAGACTCCAGATATTCGAGTCTCCTTGCTGTGGGTCGTTGATGCTAAATGCTCCTTAGTCCCGGGAAGGGAGTTAAACCCCTTACAAAGACTTAGAACACCAGTTTGCAAACTGTGAGGACGACTTTAGAGTAGGAGCTGGAGGTTCCGACCCGTTATATTATGTGTAAGTCGGGTAATATTCCAAACATGAGTATCTGCCAAGTCAGGATTTCCCCTTTTGCTGATTTGTTAGTGATTAGTTGTAGTGGAAGAGGATGGACCGTGGAAATCCATTCAATGAAATCAGTGAAGCAAGGAAACATCATGAAGTTCTTTCCTGATGACGATGTGTTGGTCGGTGGGTCACGCTCTGGCATACACCGCATGAGATTTTACCCTTTAGTTCAGCCGTCAAGGCCAATTATTCTTTTCAGAGGGCTTAATTTACTCTTTTATCCATCTACAAGAGTATTTTGTTATAATGGTGTGAGAGCCAACCATTATTCCCGTGACCAACTACTTCCGCTGTTTAGTCGGATGGCCGAGGTTAATGGGCAAATGGATAAATTTCATGTTTTACTCGCTAACTTGGGTCAGGCTTCTGAATTCGTGCTGAACAACCCAGCTCGACAACTACGGTCAAAGCATTCACCCGGCGGCACAGAACGGTGCAGTGTGCGAGCGTCCGAGCAAGTCAAAGCAAACTCCATGGCGGGCCATGGCGAGAAGTCGCCATGGCACGCCTCACTGGCGAACCACGCTCCCACGTCCAAATCGCCCAAAAGCAAAGCAGGAGCATGGTTGTTGTCCCTATTCCTTGGCAGAGCTCGGATGGGATTGTAAGAGGGCAAAACAAGAAATCCACTTTGCCACTTAATGGAGCTCGCCACGCTGATGTAGAAAGTGCATCAATAGCGCTTTGCACAAGTGCAATAATGTAAGGCTGAGGTAGAGCAGCAAAAATGGGTTGCGTAGTCGCTACCCGGTGTTAATGACTCACCGACATGGGGTGTAGAAACAAGAAAACTTTTCCTGCACCACCACTCCCACGTCCATGGCAGCTTGGCATGAGGTGTACAGCTTGATCCATTTCACACCACCGCCAGAGCATCAAGCAGCTGTCGAGCACCATGCCTTGTTGGCTAGCCCAACGAGGATTCAAACTGTTGGGTGAGCAAGTCGACACGGGCCCCGGTGGTTGTCAACCACCACGAAATGGGTAGGTTTCACTGGCGGTGCCAGCGGCTGGGTCTTTATGATAGTGGCATATTCCCTGCTAGCCTTGCTAGGAGTGGCCGGAGAGCTGCTGGCACGGCCAAAAGATGTAGTCTCTGCAGGTGCGTTCCGCCGCCTGCTTGCAGGCTGGAGTTGAGTAGCTCGGGCTCGAACTTCTCCCACGAGTCGGATGGTTGCCTTTAACCACTCGCAGATAGGGCTCATGAAGCAACTTACTCGACGTCCAGATGTCCTGCTCGTACTGTTTAGAGTGGCGAGCCTAATACCAAGGCCCTTGGCCTTTGTGTTTAGTAGACTACACAAAAATGCACGTAGCATGTCCTCTTGGCCACAAGCAGGTCCCTCGTGAGTTCACAATTGGTTGCAATGTCGTAGCTGACCCTGTCGTGGTCAGACCCACACCGAACGCATGTGTCTTGGCTACCCAGAGCTCCTATTTTACGGAGGCTGATCAAACATGCTAGAGGAGGCACTCTTTATAGAGGGAGCATCAGTAGGGTTCGCTGCCTGTAAGGATGAGCCCAGAGCCATTTGAGAGCAAGAGAAGAGATACGAGATTGTTTGCCTTCTAATTGGACATAAGGCCTTTTAATGCAAATAAATGTCTTGCAAGAAGGTGAAGCCTAAAGGTTTGCTGGACTACTAGAAGGCTTTCTTCATAGCCAAAAGTTGAAGGTGTCGCCCTCACTGACACCTTTGCACCTATGGACCGTATGACCACAACTCGCGTTTTGTTTGACCTAGTTGTTCAGCAAAGAATAGGAGCCGCACCAAATGGATGTGAACTGTGTGCTCCTCCATGGCAGTCTAAAGAAGGAGATTTACATAGTTGAGTCATCTGGCTTTGAGCGGCAGTGGGGACCGATACAGGCGTAGGACCAGGTATGCCAGTAGGGACTGGCACAGATAGAGGACCAAGTGTCCCAGTGGGGACTGACACAAGCACATGCTTAAGAGGGCATACGGGGATCGACAAAATCATTGGATAAATGTCCATGATGGCCAGATCGTCATTGGCCGGAGACTGGACCGGTCGGATACATTCGTTGGCCTAGACTCCCCCAGCCACCAGGAAGCCACACAGGTGGAGATGTGGCCGGCGGCCAATGACATGATACTGAAAAGCTTTTGGTAAGTGAGAGCCTCAAAGAATAGGACGTTTGAATGCTCAACAATGCGGTGGCAAGCAGAGTCCCAAAACAACCAGGACCTCGACTGCGTGGGGATGATAAAAAAGGCATACATGTGATTCCGTGGGGAGACCTTGGATCCCTACTAGTGCCCTTTGTTCCACATGCAAGACAGGGAGTCCAAGACACGGGTTAAACACAGGTCGGTGCGACGGCTGATCCACAGCCTGTACGGTATGACATGGTATGTTTTGGTATCGTGCAGAAGACAGTTTTTTATCCATTTCATTTAAGAGAAGTCCTCAAAGGTAGGAAGTCCGCACTCTGACCGCATGGTGCAGACGGCATCGTCCATGGTGCGTTTACAACGCTTGGTCACATTGTTTTGCTGGAGTGTCACATGGACAGAGAGCTAGTGAAATACATCGTGCTTAGGAAAAAAAATCCCTCTTGTCCAGGATCTCACAGCCACAATTCGATTATAATTTGTGGAGTTTGTGGCGTGATCGATGTTCAGCAATGGCCAGCCGCACACAGACTGCCAGGGTGGCATCGCTCTTATGGAGGAGGCTATAGAACACCGCATCCGGGTGAAGTCATCAGTTACGTGAGAACATATTGACCCCATTTTGAGAGTGACCCCATTCTGAGAGGGACCCGACTAGGAGAAGCCCAAGAAGGTATAGCAAACGCAGTGTATGAGAAGTGGAGTTAGGATAAGTACAACGATGCATCTTATCCTCAGTGTAGAAGACACAATCAGTATTGGATGGCTTCTTGAAGGAACTGCATCAAGACTGACGATTGACTGTGTTTACATGGGCTTGGGTATAGTGTCCAAGCTCACATGGCAAAGTCGATGTAGTGCATGTTGGTGTTTAGAAAAGAGCACACCAGTGGCGAAAAACTACACAATGAAAGATAGAGGAAAGGAGGCAGAGGCGCGTAGCAAACGACATGAAATTGGTCATTAACGACAGAGAAATGGAGCATGACGTCACGAGTGTCACAAGCATACATTATGGCAGAGTTAGCAGAGTATTGTTCAAGAAGATTCATCTTGGTACATTCATAAGCTGAGAGCAGGCTGATAAAAAGAGCAAGGTTGAAAATGTATTAGGGTTGAGTGGCATCGGAGTTGATGATCCAGGTTCCACGAGCTGAAAAAGTACAAAGGTTGAAAATGCACGAGGGACCCAACAGGATCGAGGAAAATGATGTCAACACGAAGACATGTCATGTGATCGGTGGCATCGGAGTTGATGATCCAGGTTTCACTTGCCTCACAAACTGTCACCGACACCAAGCAACGAGTCACCAAACACCCCACCTTTGTTGAGCCGTCAGCGTAGGACTCAGAGGAATGAGAGACAACATGAATGTGTGACTCATCAAGTCAAGTGATGCTGTTGGAGCCATCCTCATCACACTCTGACAAAGCTCGTCCACAGGTATCATCACGGGGGATGAACAAGGTGACTGTGGACCAATCGAATGTGACAACACAGTTGTACCTTCTTGAGTGTTGAGTTCCAGAACCTGAAAAACCTCCATAATGGTGTGTTCTTGAGGATCCTAGTTGCCTTTTTTGTTTGGAGGAGCTGGCGCCTTTGCTGCAATCGCGAGTGTAGTGCATTGCTCCTGTATAAAGCTGGGAGACGTCCGCTCCGTGTGCACCACCTCAAATCCGCACGAGATCTTGCTCCAATAGAGGGACCACTAACACTTCTTATATCTGTAAGCATCACCACAGTTTCAGCAGTGGATAGAGCATCCAATGCGTGCTTCTTCCCCTTCTTGTGCCCCTTCTTCCTCCTATTCCCCTTTGTGGTCACTTAAACATAGTGAGTCTGGCCAGGCGGAGGTGAGTGATATGAGGAGGAAGTGGTGGAGGTAGAGCTGGATCTGAGCGGGGTCAGAGTTTTTGGAGGTTTCACGATCATTGTTGCGACAATCAAGTTGGAATAATGCACTTGGACTGTCTCCCTAGCCGATGTCGTCTGAAGGTGGTAGCGTGGGGCCAAAGGGAGGAGCTAAAAGGGCTCCGACATCTCAAGACGTTCAAGCCAAAGAAGAGATGAGAAAGCGATGTCGTGTGTCCTATATGTGATCAACACGTGGTGGTGCTATTTGGAATGTTGATGATGTACCGTCCGCGCCGAACGCCTCACACTTAAAAAATGTCAACTGAAGTTGAGTTATCAATAAACTCGATGGATTGAGTTCCTCGAATCCAACTTCGACTACAACATTGAGTACTGACCTGAAAACAAAACATCAACGGATTCCCTGAGTTAGCGTCAAGACTTGATTGCCAAGATCAGCTCATTGCTCATCCAACAAGACCTGTACGTCCCGAGGCTATTTGCAAAGGATTACTAGGAGTTCGGCGGGTACGACCAAACCTAGTTCTAGTTCAATGATCCATACTGGCGAAGCTGATTCATTTGCCAATTTTCATACCAGGCAAGGGAGAAGTGCAAAGGATGCTATTGGTGGAGTGCCATGACACCGGTCCAAGTGGATACTTCGGCGAGGACAAGATGCCTAAGAGATTAGCAAAATTTTTCCGACGTAGCGACTTTGTGCAATTCGTGCGACACATTTCATTGGCAAAAATGTTGTCGTACGAGGCCACTGGGACTGCTCCAACCACTTCCTTCTCCAACGGAGCCATAGGTCGAAATCTGATGGACTTTGTGATGGGGCTGGCTGCCACTCTAGAGGGATATGACACCATAGTCATGGTAGAGGAGAGACTTCCTACATTGTTGCACTTCATCCTGACAACAACCACTGCCATCGCAAAAANCAAGATGCCTAAGAGATTAGCAAAATTTTTCCGACGTAGCGACTTTGTGCAATTCGTGCGACACATTTCATTGGCAAAAATGTTGTCGTACGAGGCCACTGGGACTGCTCCAACCACTTCCTTCTCCAACGGAGCCATAGGTCGAAATCTGATGGACTTTGTGATGGGGCTGGCTGCCACTCTAGAGGGATATGACACCATAGTCATGGTAGAGGAGAGACTTCCTACATTGTTGCACTTCATCCTGACAACAACCACTGCCATCGCAAAAAGAAGCTAACGGCTAATTCTAAATCAGATTGTGCGGCTGCACAGAGTGTCATGCACCATCATCAGCAACAAGGATGGCCGGTTCATCAGCTGTTTTTTAGCGAACTGATGACACGTTACATCAGTCAG
>SZWC01018731.1:9112-23454 GCA_023375785.1 Penium margaritaceum | reverse complement strand
TCCTGACAACAACCACTGCCATCGCAAAAAGAAGCTAACGGCTAATTCTAAATCAGATTGTGCGGCTGCACAGAGTGTCATGCACCATCATCAGCAACAAGGATGGCCGGTTCATCAGCTGTTTTTTAGCGAACTGATGACACGTTACATCAGTCAGATCCAACTATGAACGGTCTTCCATCCTCAAACCGACGGGCCGATTGAGTAGACCGTTGTTCGAGCATCTGATCAGCCGCTCAAACAACTTACCTGCACTTTATGGTAACCTGATGGAACTCATTCGATAGCCAAACCTACTGCCAAACTCGCATTCAACTTGACGAATTCCACTGCAACGTCTAAAATTCCATCTGAAATGGCATAGGGTAAATTTCTTGCCACACCGGCAGGACTACATCAGAACCAAAACAAATTTCGAGTAGTTGACATCCCTTGCTGCGGCTTTTCCAGCGTCAGGAAGGAAACACGCTAGACGCTCGAGAAGACGCAAGCGGCAATGAAGCGAGCAGTGGACCAACATTTTAGCGAAAACATATTCAGTAGTGGCCATCGCGTCCTACTCAACTTGGAAAACATTAATCTATGCGGACAAGATTTTGTAAAAGAAAGACCCGGATGGTTGGGACCGTTTGAGATTGTGCAAATGAAAATCCCAGTTATTGCTCTTTGCCAACCTGACAGCATGGCGATTCATCCGCTCTTTCACGTAATTAAAGGTCAAGTGCTACTGGGACCCCAAGCAAAATATTCCTTGGCAGAGATATTGCTCCTACGCATCCAATCCAAGAGAACGGAGACAGAGAGTCTGTGATCGAAGACATCCGCGAACATCGATCCCATGGTAAAACAACCAGTTATCCTGTCAAGTGGCATGGCTATGAGGTAGCACACAACAACTGGGAGCCCAATGATAATCTGAGAGACGTCGATCATCCGATCGATGCTACTATAGGTGTTTATGGCCTATGTGTGCTAATGCACTGAGATATCATGGCTAAAATGGGGGTTACGTCCCACACATAAACAAGTTTCTTAAACTCTATGAGTGAGCACTTCTGTCATTACATTCGTGGCCCACTACGAGTCGAGCCAAGGGCATGTTGGCCACCTTCCCCGACCTCCAGTGTTTCTTATCCAACAATTTAACCACATTCAACCACTTTTCTAGAATGGTTGACAAAAGTGCCGCGAACCATATTGATGTTATGATACTGTTTGGTTGACTTCTAGATGACTTTGGGCTTTTACAAGCCGCGCCTCAATATTCTTGAAACCCCCCAACTTTTCGGTGGATTTTCTTGAAGCGACATACTGTTAGGTTGACTCACGACACGGCATCGCGTACGTTGCTCAGCTCAAGCACCCAAGACCCAACACATGCTTCATTGTGTTTCTTGCTATTGTATGTATGCGCTTGACATGTCCAACACATACTGCAAAACAACATCAAAGAGCACTTCCTACAAAATAAAAACAATCTTGTTATCCCAATTCCTTTAATCGTGTTCCGCTCTGCACCTCATCTCCATGAACCATCCACGTTTCGCGTGACATAACCGAATCACCATCCGATTGCAAGAGCCCATTTCATGAACGTCTTTCTCACTATGCATCGCACGTCGGAAGAATGGAAGCCAGATCGACGAGGTCGTCCGTGTGTATTCTTTCAAAAGAGGTCAAAACTGTGTAATTCAACGCGACCAAATAGTCGAGAAAACCCTTGAGCTGTTAGTTGGTACAATTGTACGAACCACGACTAAGAAAGTTTACAAATAGATAGATGTTTATGTCCTTCATATGTGCAATACTTATGTATGAGTCATGTTCTTTATCATTTCTACGGAGAACTACAATATTTTTGTATGTACGATATGTTTTGTGATTAATTGACGTATGTTAAGGTTGACGAACTGCAGTCGGATAGGCCAATCTAGTGTAACAAGTATAGGAAAAAAAAGGTGTCTTTCGAGTGAAGTCGCTACAAAGATGAAAACAAGACCTTGCTAAACGCTAACTGGCGACACTTGAAGAAAAGGGGCCGACGTCGTTAGCCTCACTTCCGTCGTTCCGACATGGGATGTCGCATGCAATGTGCAGTACTGTTCTTTTTCGCGTAGCGTGCAAAACAGTGAGTGGACCACCAGTCGACTATACTCGAGCACGGCTGCCCGTGTCGGCAGGCGAACCCCACCCGCTGAATGCAAGAACGAGCTCAACAATGCGAAATAGCCACGTTGTGAAGACGACATTGGACGAAAACTTCAAGATAAGCACCCCAGCCAAAACGTCCTGCGAAAGGTGACCATATTGTTCAACGTTTGGGCAGAAAATGGAAACATTACGTTTGTATGGATGTATTCACCGTCACAACCCATGTAAACTATAAGAAAAAAAATCGTGTTGAATCCGTAGAATCCAAAAATATAACTTCTATAACATCCACCGTTCCAAGAAAAAGCATACAATACCAGAATTCTAGTCATGATGTTTCAGAAATGGGTACTTTAGTCTCGATTTGTCGTTATTCATGTTTTTTGGGCAATGCGGTCACCAATTAAAACAAGTGGGTAGTCTGGTAGTTCTCTGTATTGAGTGGGTTTTTGGGAACCACGAGGCTTTGAAGGTGGGTATAAGGGAATCAATAAAAATGAAGAAATACAGGATAGAATGCAAAAAAAAAAGTCTAAGGAGGTTATTACGTGCATGCATGCAACACGTAAGGAGAAAGACTCGCTCTGTACGGTTTCCAAACTTCGGCTTTGTATTGTTTTCCATAAAAAACAGAATTTGTACATTATTCTTTGTTTGAACAATGTGAAACTGTAGCGTGGCAGTGCCACGCCGGCCGGTTGAAGGAGCCACGTGGCTCGAGCGGGGTCACCTGGGACTGTGGGTGGTGAGACGGGATGGCTTGAGGGTCGGAGACCCTCAAGCACCGCGGATTTGGCCTAGTCCGCCAAGGATTTTGTCGAATCCGTTACAGAAACAACTGATTTTACTACATGGTTCAAATAATTAGTTGTGTTGTCATTTGTGATGTTCTTGTACAGTCTACTGTGACCACTCGGCCGTGTCCATACTCGTGCAAATCCCCGAGGCGGGCCCTGGTGACACCGGTGCGACAACTGCCGGCGGACTACCAGCTTGGAGCTGGCCGACTACCGTTCCAGAGCCCCGGACATTTGCGGGGACTCCCTGCTGTTTTTTCTGCAGCTTGCAGGAGTCTTTTCGGCGGACTGGCCATGAGCCCGATTTGCATGTTTTTGCATTGTGTGTCCACCTTCTGATGATGGATGCATGCATGTGACCAGTCGTAGCGTCTGTCTTGTAATCTTGCACGTCTAGGTTCAGACGGCGTAGCATTCTGACATGTGTGCACAGAGTTATGGCCAAAACAGTGGTTTTGGGCCAGTTTTAGGACAGCTCTTGGACCGCCGCGTGCGACACCCGCTGTGCGCCGCGGCAGGTATTTATGCCATGGATCTGTCATTTTTCATTCCTCTTTGCAAACGCTATTGAAGCATTCAGAAACTTTGCCTTGTGTCCCTTAGCCAAACTCTTGCCGTTGCGTGTACGACTTGTGACTTTCGTCACAGTCTGATCAAGCACTGACGCCTGGTCAACGGGAGTGTTGCTAGGAAGCTTCCTTGCATCTTCTCATGGTATCAGAGCACTGAGAAAATTCTCACTGAGCTGTGCAGCAGAGATGCAGCAGAGCAGCAGCAGTGAGAGTCACCGCTGTAGCACATCCACTGGGGCCTGTCGAAGACAGCCTGTCGCTGTCGACGCAGCCCACACCCATCACGTGAGATCATAGCAGCGGCATTGCCACCGTGCCAGCTGCAGCATAGGAGCAGAGTAGTAGCAGCAGCAGTAGTAGTAGCAGAAGCGTCGTAGCAGCAGCTACAACAACGCGTGGCGGCTGTAGCGAGTACAGCCGCCGTCCGCAGCCGTAGCGGTGGCCGCGGCAACAACAGTGTAGCACAATGGCAGCGACAGCAGCAGAGCAGCAACAACGGCGAAAAGAGGAGCGCAGCAGCAGCAACGGCAGCAGCGGCAATAGCAGCAGAGTGGTAGCATCTGCAGCAATAACAGCGTAGCAGCGGCAGCAGCAGTAGCAGCGCGCGGCGGTGGTAGCGAGTAGCAGCCGCAATGCGCAGTAGCAGCAGCGGCATTGCAAAGCCGCTGCTGCCACTGCTGCGCACGCAGCCACGCAGTTGTTGCTGCAGTTGACAACACTGTTGTAGCAGCAGCTGAGCAAAAGCTACTGCGTAGCTTTGGCGCAGCTTCCGCCCAACTGCCGCGGAGCGGCTACATGCTCGCGATGAACCGCGAGGGAAAAAAAAAGAGGGGGAGTCGAGCTGATGTCAGCATTTTTGCTTGCCGTCATCATCAGGTCGTGCTGACATCAGCAACCACCTACTGACGTCAGCACCATACTTAGCCAATTTTTTGGCCGGACAGTCAACATTTGCCAGCGTCTCAACTCTTCAAGAAACGCTGACGCTTTTGCAATCCGACAAACCTGACCTGTCGACCCATACTGAGAGGCGACATGAACTCGTCTGACAAGGGGAAGGGGACAGGTGATCCCTCCTCCTCTTCTTCTGGGGTCCTCAGCCCACACTCGCAGGCCATTGAGGACCTGCGAGGATGAGATGCGTTGCCTACAGCGGGAGCAGACTGATGCCATCTGCACGGCAGGATGAGATGTGTCGCCTACAACGGGAGCTTCTGCGTGCCGAGTCCACGGTCCCAAGATAGGTTTCTGAGGGAGCTATCAGCGTCGCGATCTCTACACAGCAGTCGGCTCAAGCACTCGTGACAGGAGCTAGACCTGACCCACCACCCCCTGACCTCCTGGATGATGATCCATTCATGCCAGGCATGACAGGCGACTCCTCGGATCATGAGATTTGAGTTCTTCAGGAGCGCCTCCGTCAGCTGCAGATGGGCACCAGATCTCCTCGTTTTCCTCCGATACGATCGTCACCCGACTATCTCAGTGACTATCCCCTTCCAGGAGTCTTCCCCGTCCCTCGTCCTTCTCGGCCTGCGGTTGCTCTCCCCAGGGAGCGGCAACCCAAGGACTTTGAGACACCACCTCCACGGTACATCAGTGAGGACGGCTTTGACTGCTTGGAGATCCGCTTTCAGGTTCGGGCTACTTCAGAGGGAGTGTGGCCCTACTACCACAGCCCGTATCAGGCTACAGACCTGACACAGGTGCTGACAGCAGCCCGGGCGATGTGCGGACTCCTCTGTGCCATGCCACGCGAGACCGTCATCAATATCCACCCCTTCCTTGGCGAGGCCGGCACAGGCACTGGCGCTGATCCATGCGAAGGTTGGGATCTGGCCTTATCCCTGCTAACCGCACAGGCGCACGCCACTCGTATAACACACATTCGTGCCTTCTACTCTCTTCGTCAAGCGCCTGTAGAGCCTGCAACCGATTACTGGCGATCCGCCAGGCGAATCTACAGGCACCTTCGGACCTCAGGAGGCACACAGTTGTGGGCGCTCTGTACTATGATGCTTGGATTTCGCCTTGAGTACACTGACATCTTCACACGGTACAGCGACGCTGTCCTTGAGCCCTTTTCAGCCACTCTACAGCTTCTCCCCTGGGTGCATCACCTCTTCCTCCAGGTGACTTCAGCCCGCGAGGCAGCCTTAGCCCATTAGGAGACTTCTCTTGCTACAGCAGTCGTCGTATCTCCACTATCTTCCCTCCTGCAGTCTCATTTTTCATCCTCCATCACGTCCTCATCTTCCTCCTCCTCTTTGGCCCCGTCCACACCACCTTAGACACATGGTGTTGCAGCTGCAGCTGAGGAGAAGAAGAAGAAGGGGAAGCGTGGATCAGGTCAGCAGCAGTCACAGCAGCAGTCGTCATCCAGTGGTAGCAATGGACATTCTGTTCACTGTTACAACTGTGGAGGTGCTACACCGCTACACCGAGTGCCTGCAGCCGCTCGACTGGGCGCGGATTACTCGTGGGCTCCAGGCTGCACACGCCCTCCGTTCCACGTCCAGCACGTCATCCTCGCCATCCTCCGGACGCGTGGCAGCCACAAAGGCAGCTATTCCCGCTTCCTCATCGGTGAGTAGCAGTGATGCAGACCCACGCGACCGCACCATCGCTGAGCTCTGACACCTTCTGGCACTCCACTTTCAGGGAGGTGGGAGTGTGTTGTCATCGTCGGGTGGTCCATTGACTGTCTGTCCGTCCGTTCTTGTGGCTCGTGACGACGCGTGTGGGGGAGCACAATCAACATGTCATGATGATGGGCGTGACTGTACCGATTGGGTTCATGATTCTCATCTTTGTGCCCTGCGTCGTTCCTCTCCACTGACGGCTCAGCGTCCCTCTGATGCCGAGTATTCCATTACCCGTTGTACAGTGACGTCCACCAGTCGTGACTCCGGTGGCACTTGGATCATGGATTTTGGTGCCACTCATCACATGACGTGTCGTTGTAGTGATTTTGTTGTTCTTGGTCCTGTCACGTCTTTCCATCCATCTGTACAGGCTCAGGCCAGTCCTTTCCAGTCCATGGTGTTGGGGTTGTACGATTTGACGGTCCGTATGGCCCCTTGTACCTTTCCGACGTCTTGTTTGTGCCCGATCTTGAGCTCAGCCTGCTTTCTGTGGGTGCCTACACACTGATGGGTCTCTCTGTCAAGCAGACCGTAGACTCAGCGACTGTGACTGCTACGGACACTCGCAGCGTTGTCCTTCGTGCCTCAATCGTAAATGATCGCTATTGCGTCTCTCGGACCTCCTCCCCTTGCTCTTCTTCCTCCTACGGTCGGGTCTTTGTCATTGGTGTTTTGTCTCCGGAACACAAGTGGTTGCTTCATCGTTGTCTGTGTCACGTGGGCTCCGATACTGTGTCGAATCTCATTTGGACACAGCCAGCTCTTGGTCTTGAGGCGACTTCTTTCAAGAAGCCACCCAAGACCGACTGTTTCTTTTGTGCTCAGGGGAAGATGCACCGATGCACCTATCCTGACTATCGTTCCCGAGCGCTTCAGCCTCTTGAGTTAGTTCACTCAGACCTTGTCGGTCCTCTTCCGGTCGAGTCCCTCTCTGATCGGGTCCAGTATGTTCTGACTCTGACTGATGACTTTATCCGGAGGCGGTGGGTCTACAGCCTGCGTCAGAAGAGCGATGCCTCTCTTGCGGTTCGACTCTGGCTAGTGATGACTGAGCGTCAGTCACGTCACACGCTACATACTTTCCGCTCGGATCGCGGCGGTGAGCTCCTTGGCGAGATGGACGGATTCTTCGCTGAGCACGGGATTCTTAACTAGGTCTCCGCTCCTGCTACCCCTCAGTAGAACGGTATTTCTGAGCGCTGGAACCGAACCATGGAGGATGCGGTTCCCGCTATGCGGTCTGAGTGTAGTCTCCTTGAGTCCTTTGTCTTTGAGGGTTTTGCCTACATGACTTGCGTCTGGAGCCGCCTCCCGCACGGTCCGCTTCCGGACCATATTACACCGTATGAGCTCAGGTTTGGACACCGTGCTCACCTTCGTCTCGCTTGCGTCTAGGTATCCCTGGCCTCCGTGTTGTACACTGAGGACCTGCAGGGATCCAAGGTCTCACCCCGGGGTCGCTTGTGTGCCTTCGTAGGCATTTCCCCGCGGTCGAAGGCTTAGCGCTTCTGGGACCCTACTCGACGTTGCATCATTGAGTCACTCGACACGCTCTTTTTCGAGTCTCTCACCTATCGTGACCTGACTTCGATCACGACACTCTCCGCCACACATGTTCCTACCTGTGAGGATCTCGGTGGATGGGGGAGACTTCTACGCCAGCGAGCACCTCTCACCAGGCTGATGTGTCCATTCGAGCCCCCTTCACCTCTCGGTCTCCGCCCCTTGATGACCCGGTGATCATCGCCGTCGATCCAGAGACCTCGCCCGTACAACCTATTTCACACCCTACAGGTGCCCCTACTTGTGTTCCCGCGCCTACTTCTGCGCCAGTACCTACGTGTGCTGGCACTCCTATTTCTGTGTCTGCTCTAGTCTTGCCTCCTCTCCTACCTACGTCGGCTGGCACTCCTGCCTTTGTGTCAGGTCCAGTCTTGCCTGCTCCTGTTGTCACATCCAGCCCCGTGTCCCCCACACATGCATCTCCTTGCACGGCATCACTGGCCGCCTTGCCTCAGCCCACCAGTTGTGGTCGTTCCTGTCCTTGAGCCTGAGGTGCGCCCCTCAAGCTCAGGTTACTCTTGTGAGCCCGATGGCTGTCTTCAACCACTGGATTCCGGAGCTCAGCGAGCGTCGGGCCCCGCACCCAGGCGCCCCTCTTGTGGCATCACGAGTGGTGACCCTGGCACAAAGGCCCTAGGCCTGAGTCTCCGCACTGAGCTCACAGAGGTACATCCAGCGTGCCCCGTTGTGCACGATCTCGTCACTCGCGAGTTCCATATCGCTTGTGATACAGCAGCTGATCTTGTGGTCGTCAGGCCTAGCACCGAGGCGTATGCCCTTGCCACGCAGAGCTCTCCCTCTATGGTGCCCGACCTGGGCACCCTGAGGGAAGCTCTCTCATCACAGGATGCTGACGCTTGGCGCGCTACCTGTGAGGATGAGCTTCGCGCTATCCGAGAGCAAAGAGTCTATGAGCTTGTCGACCTTCCGCCTGGGAGGAAGGCTGCTCAGGTCAAGTGGGTCTTTCGCAAGAAAGTGAAGTTGGATGGCTCACTAGAATGCTACAAGGCCCGCTTGGTTGTCAAGGGGTAATCTCAGATTGAGGGCATCGATTACACTGACACTTTTACCCCTGACGGCCGCATGACCTCAGCTCGAGCTCTGTTTGGTGTAATGGCTCAGCATGACTGGGAACTGCACCAGATGGACGTGAACAACGCGTTCCTCCATGGCTCTCTGGAGGAGGAGATTTACGTGGCTCAGCCACCAGGCTTTGAGGATGGTGACAAGGTCTTGCTCTTGTGCAAGTCCTTGTACGGCCTCAAGTAGTCTCCGCGGTGTTGGAACCGGGAGATCACCAGCACTTTGACTCGTGCGGGATATGTACAAAGCGAGGCAGATCCCTCTCTCTTCATCCTACTGACACCCAAGCGGTTCACCGCCATCCTGGTCTATGTCGATGACCTTGTGATCGCGTCTCCGTCCCTGGAGGCCGTGAAGGAGGCCAAGGCTATCCTTTAGACTGCCTACAGGATGAAGGACCTCGGTCCTGTATCGGTGTTTCTTGGTATGGAGATCGTGCGAGATCATAGACGTCGGACACTGTTGCTGCATCATGCCCGATAGGCACGAGTCGTGGGGGAGCATTTCAACAATCTCCTTGGTGCAGTGCCCACCGCTTCCACACCTCTTACACCCGATGGGCAGGATGCCCTGAAGATGGATGATCCCACATAGCTGGGGGAGATAGTGGACGTGACCTTGTACCTCCGTCTCATTGGATCTCTGATGTAGCTGGCCACAACATTACGTCCTGACATCGCTTTTTCTGTCAACCTCCTCGCTCAGTTCTCGCAGGCTCCACGTGCCCTTCACACGGCTGTGCGAGTGGTGCGGTTCGTGGTCTCCATGCTGTACCTCAGACTCTGCTTTCGTCGGCAGTGTTCGATGGTCCTTGATGGCTACACTGACAGCGATTGGGCCTGGAGCCCAGATGGATGCAGCCGTACTGGCTACGTGTTCCTCCTTGGTGGTACCGCTCTGTCTTGGCGTAGCGGGAAGCAGGGCAGCATTGCACATAGCTCATCGGAGGCAAAGTACGTTGCTTTGGGCGTAGGGGCTGTTTAGGCGGTATGGTTGCAGCGCCTGTTTCTTGAGCTTGGTTTGTCAGTACCCGCCATTGTGCTTCGTTGCGACAACCAGAGTGCTCTCGCTATTGTGGAGAACTCCGGTGTCTTTCATGCTCGCACGAAGCACATTGCGGTTGAGCATCACTTTGTGCGTGATCTGGTGGAGCGGCACGTGATCTACGTCATGTGAGTTGGCACTGACATGCAGCGTGCTGATTTCTTGACAAAGGCACTAACTCGCGAAAAGTTTCTGGTGTTTGTTCGTTCTATTGGGCTTCGGCCCATGCCTGAGGGTGGTTGAGTGTGGGATGAGTGTCCGTGTCCCATCTGTTTTACACTCACTATTGTACTTGTCCCAGTGCTGCACGTGTATGGACATGCGTACCATCAGGTCATGGGAGAGTGTTGTGATTTGTGACGTTCTTGTACAGTCTACTGTGACCACTTGGCCGTGTCCATACTTGTGCAAATCCCTGAGGCGGGCCCTAGTGACATTGGTGCGATGACTGGCGGCGGACTACCAGCTTGGAGCTGGCCGACTACCGTTGCAGAGCCCCGGACACTGCCGTGACTCTCTGCTGTTTTTTCTACAGCTTGCAGGAGTCTTTTCGGCGGACTGCCATGAGCTTGATTTGCATATTTTTGCATTGCGTGTCCACCGTCTGATGATGGATGCATGCATGTGACCAGTCGTAGCGTCTATATTGTGATCATGCATGTCTAGGTTCAGACGGCGTAGCATTCTGACATGTGTGCGCAGAGTTATGGCCAAAACTGTGGTTTTGGGCCGGTTTTTGGACAGCTCTTGGACCGCTGCGTGCGGCACCCGCTATGCGCCGCGGCAGGTATTTATGCCATGGATCTGTCATTTGTCATTCCTCTCTGCAAATGCTATTGAAGCATTCAGACACTTTGCCTTGTGTCCCCTAGCCAAACTTTTGCCGTTGCGTGCACGACTTGTGATTGTCGTCACCGTCTGATCAGGCACTATCGCCTGGTCAACGGGAGTGTTGCTAGGAAGCTTCCTTGCATCTTCTCAGGTTGATCTTGGCTAGTGTTATTGTTGTATAGATATGATTGATGAATTCAGTTTGGGTTTGTTTCCTTTCTTGCTTGTTTGGTCTCATGTGTGGGTGTCTTTCCTTGATGTGGACTTGCTTGAGTCACCGAGAAGAAATGTGTTGGAATCCCGTTTCGCGTTTGCGGACAACCGTGAATCCAGCGTGACACTTGATGCCTTCATTGAATGCGCGCTCTGTTAAAGGTCGCGTTTAGTGGGTCAATCGAGCGTTGCGTTGGATTGAGCTATGTTTGAGATGTACCTTTTTCGCAATCGCCGATCCTTTTTTGTCCAAGTCAAGAAAAATCGAGAGAGACCTCCACGTGTAGAGGTTTTAGCACTCGACGGGTCATCATAGAGGGACTGGAGGTGCAAAGAGAGTGGTATCTACAACCGCCATCGACCATCTTTTCTTTGTGCATCCGCCAAGTGGGATGCGTCGTTGCATGCTTTGCTCTAGGTCTTAGTTTTTTGTTATTCGTGTTTGGACATGCTTGTGAATACCTTGTCCACTAGATGCGTGAGTCTCGCCTTTCTGGTCCAGCTCCCGAATGTGGACGATGTGGTACAGTCGGAAGAGAGCAAGAGGTGTAGAAAAGTGGATTTTGATGTTGATGGATTACAATAGGGTATACTTTGTAATCCAATAAAATGATACATTTTTCGCCTTAGTTGGCGTTTTGGCAAGAACTTGCCGAAAGCTACAAATGGGGGTGATGTGAGAATAATCCTCAGAATGGGGGCAAGGTGAAGTTAGATCTCAACAATGGGGAAACGTAGAAGTCCGCCCCTACCGACGGGCCGGAAAACCAGTAGTCATTCAGGGGAACGCTGTTCGAGGGGAACGCTGTCCGAGAGAAGACTTCCGAAGTTGAGAAGCTCTCCTCGCGGGAAAAACCACTTCTGCGAAAAGCACTGCTCACTACTCCCGAGCTGGGGAGCACATCATGGGATGTGACGTGACAGCGCGGTGATGCCCTTGCGCTGATCCTAAGCCACGGATGAGCACCGCTCATCCAGGCTGCGTGCTGAGGGTCGAAATGGTGTCAGCTTCAGCGTCAAGGTGAGGGGTGCTGTCAGCGTCAGGGTAACCAGTCTGGAAGGATGTCGAAGGTCTGGAGAGATTTGGATTCCATGCTCCATGATTCGGGAGTCCTCAACGTATCAGTGGAACTCCGGTGAGAACCTCAAGTAATGTGACATTCGCACTGACCGCGAATCACTCACAGGAAGAGAGTGGAGAACATCACTCGTTCCACTCGCAATTTCACATGGCTATGGACCTTCTGTACTGTGACCGTTCGTACTGACCGCCAATCGCTCACTTCTCGGCCGGCCGATGTAGTTCCATGACGACACGATCCATAGTTCCTGGGCACCAACCCTGCACTAGCGGCTTGACGCTGATGTTTTGGCATCTTCATGCCGAACGATCCTGCATCCTCCCCAGGAAACACGGGTTCGTCCCGCTGCAGCGGAGAATGCCGCTTAGTTTTCCTCAGATTCGCACAGTTTACACTGCGAACAAAGGGTCGTTACGGTGGAACAGTTCCCTTGCGTTTGTACAATCAAAGGTAGCCCAGAATGCTGATTCCTCACGCAAGGATGATGGCCGTCAAGGATGGAGGCGTCTGCCGACGTTTTGGCGAGAGTGATCCGGCACAACGGACGACCGCGGCTGTGTCACATCTAGGATGTCATTTTAAGTTCACATGTCTGCCGTTATGGTGGGGAGCCAGTGTGTAGCCTCCATCACTCACCTCTCACCGTCGACACCGGATAAGACGTTGACCGGGCATGTCCTGTTGACTGCCCGGCGGTCAGTGGGACGTTGTGTTCGTGTCGTACTGTCCGGTGCTCATCACGAAGGTAAACCCAGGTCACTTGGCTCGCAACCACTCCACTGTCCTACCACTTCGCGTGTGCGACAGCGAGAAGGCGATAGGAGCGAGCGACTATCTCCTGTCGAAGTCGCAACCCATGTCCTAGTCTGCGTCCGGTCTTTCCGTGCTGAGCGAATCGACCTCATCGCTCTGAGACTCTTGGAAACAACACAGCACGGTATCACCAAGTGTGGCACGTTGCAACTCACCATCTAGCACGACCCAAGAGGGAGGGGGCCATGGCAGACAGCCCGACGCCTTCCCCAACAGGAGAAGCAGACAGCGAATATGCAGGATATTCCACGGACTACAACTCACTCATCTACACAAGGACCTACGCATTGGCATTGGTGGCTGCTGTCTTCATTGCCATCGCCCTAGCTGTTGACAAAGTCCTTCACGTCATCACCAAGGTAACCTCACATCCTGCCGGTGGTTTATGTCGTGATGAAGTGCACTGGATTCCATCGATTTTGAACCCTTTCTCACATTCCAGGCAGCATTCCATCGGCTTCCCAATATTTTTTATTATTATTCAGGCATTCCTGACCTCCAAGCTCCACCGCCACCATAACTCTCTCTCTCTCTCTCTCTCTCTCTCTCTCTCTCTCTCTCTCTCTCTCTCTCTCTCTCTCTCTCTCTCTCTCTCTCTCTCTCTCTCTCTCTCTTGCAAAAAGATTCCATGGCTAGGATCGTGGACATGGAGAGGGGCATGATTGTCTTGGAAGTTCATATCAGAGATAACCTTGGGAAGAAAGCAGAATACAGTCTTCCCTGTCCTTTGTTTCTCCATTGTCCTTGACTGAAGTATCTTGAGATTGGATCCACCTTCCAGGACCCATGATGCCCCTGTCCTCTACCCAAGTGTTGACCTCTCCCTTTCAGACACTGTCTCCAGAGTCTCCTGCTCTTCTTGTTCACCTCCTACCACGTCTCTTTCCGGGATATTCGTGATTTCCTCCCCCCCACTAGGCAAAAGAGCATCAACAGGAATTTCTATTTAAGAAAATGAACTTGAATAAGTGCTGGTCCCACAGAGCTTTTTACTAAAACAGCATTGTCCTGTCCGCTTGTTTGCCAGCATTCTTTCAACATGTCAGGGTCCTCTTGTTGCTGCAGCTACAGGGAGCCAGAGGATGCTCCGATTTGAGCAAGTATTAGCTGATAAACCTCTTTTAGAATCAGAAGCCACCTATTCCTACAATCCATCCTTGGAAGGATACTGTTCATGATTCTTCTATCTTGTAAGTCATTTTTAATTTTCTAAACTCATTCCAAGACGTGGTCTCACATGTTTGATGAGTGATTTTCACTGCAGTGGCTGACCAAGACCAAGAGGGAGCATTACGTGAAAGTTGTCGAGCTAATGAAGGATGGTGAGTGCGTCTGACACACACAAAAGAAACCGAACAAGAATTGCAGAGATAAGAAAACACTGCAAATCAAAGACCCCCCCACTTTGATCCCTCTCTCTCTCTCTCTCTCTCTCTCTCTCTCTGTGTGTCTCTCTTGCTCTCCCTCTCTCTCGCTCTCCCTCCCTCCCTCTCTCTCTCTCTCTCTGTGTGTGTGTGTGTGTGTGTGTGTGTGTGCGTGTGTGTGTGT
>SZWC01018730.1:1471-50796 GCA_023375785.1 Penium margaritaceum | reverse complement strand
CGTGCGTGCATGCGTGCGTGCGTGCGTGCGTGCGTGCGTGCGTCCGTGCATCCGTGCGTGCATGCGTGCGTGCGTGCGTCCGTGCTTGCGTGCGTGCGTGCGTGCAAGCATGAAATTTTTACTTAGACGTTTTGCACGTCCAAATAAAAAGTGCCATGCCTTCACAATGATGAGCGGCGTGAGGGGTGCTCATACTGGCCACAGAGGACACCATTGTCTGATTGCGTAGGGTAAAATTTTGTCAGACGTTTTTCAAAACGTGTAAGAACAATGCACCCTACTGTGCCATGTGTTCATCGTATTGGCCAGAGAAGTCATCACCATCCGATGCTGTCTTCTGGCTGAGTTGGTGTGCGATGTTTCTGTGGCTGAGCTGGCAGTGGGCTTCACTGGAATCCCTATGTGCAGTACCCCTACTAATTCTCATTCGTTCCTTTCTTTCTTTTTCTCTCCAGGTTGCAATCTACGGCAAAGGTTTCGTCCAGGCAGCCACGGACACGTTCGATCTCTTCCGCTCGCGCGGACTCGAGGCGCTCATCAACGACGACCTCGTGGGCTTTGTCACCGGCATGGGCTGCTTCTTCGGAGGAGCGCTGGCGGCGGTGGCTGCGGGCTTCCTCAGTTGGGGTAAACCGACCGGACTCATCGTCACCGTCTGCATCATCGCCTTCATCATCGGATTCATCCTGGTTTGTGGACCCAGCCCCTAATCCCTCCTCTCCCACTAATTGCTAACCCCCCTCCCAAACACATACTCTCACGCATGCACGAACGCACGACCGCACACACATCTGCCAGAACGCGCACGGGCACGTGCGCACCCTGGGGATGCGCGCACATGCACACGCACACGCGCAGACACGGACACACGGACACGCACACACGTGCACGGACACATGCATGCACGCGTGCACGAGTGCGCAGGCACATATGCACACACGCACACGCACACGCACACGCACACGTACACGCTTACGCACATGCACGCATATGGACATGCACACGTCCACTCCCACGGACGTGCACACGCACACTCACACGCACACGCACATGCACAAGAACACACAAGAGCACGCACGCGCGCACGCACACACACACACACGCACGCACGCATGCACGCACGGACGCACGCACGCACGCATGCACGCACGGACGCACGCACGCACGCATGCACGCACGGACGCACGCACGCACGCATGCACGCACGGACGCACGCACGCACGCATGCACGCACGGACGCACGCACGCACGCATGCACGCACGGACGCACGCACGCACGCATGCACGCACGGACGCACGCACGCACGCATGCACGCACGGACGCACGCACGCACGCATGCACGCACGGACGCACGCACGCACGCATGCACGCACGGACGCACGCACGCACGCATGCACGCACGGACGCACGCACGCACGCATGCACGCACGGACGCACGCACGCACGCATGCACGCACGGACGCACGCACGCACGCATGCACGCACGGACGCACGCACGCACGCATGCACGCACGGACGCACGCACGCACGCATGCACGCACGGACGCACGCACGCACGCATGCACGCACGGACGCACGCACGCACGCATGCACCCATGCACGCACGCACGCACCCACGTACGCACGCACGCACACACGCACACGCACATGCACAAGAACACACAAGAGCACGCACGCGCGCACGCACACACACACACACCCCAACCACACACACACACACACACACCAACCACACACTCACACACCAACCACACACGCACCAAAATATTGACCACACACACAAGCTACTTCCTCATTTTATGTGCTCGCCGTCGCAGTTTCTTGCGTCCAATTTCTTCACCACACCAAGTTCTTCACCACACCAAGTTCTCCACCACACCAAGTTCTCCACCACACCAATTTCTCCACCACACCAATTTCTTCACCACACCAATTTCTTCACCACACCAATTTCTCCACCACTCTTATCTTTTGGCCTGTGGAGCGCAGACGATGCAGATGCTGTCGGTTGTGGACAGCGCGGCGGCGACGGTGTACGTGTGCTACGCCGAAGACCCTGACGCATTCAAACGCAACTGCCCGCACTTCTACGCTGCCATCCACAAGCGCAAGACTTTCCTCGACACTCGCTGACGGTTCGACTCCACATGTAGGGTCGGCTTCTTTTACGGATCTTCTGTTAAGAGATGCAGAAGATGTGGCCACGTGGCGTGGAATGCGATGATGACTCACTCTCGGCCTCAGCTGACGCTGACACGGCACGTGCATCCTTCATGGACGGCTGATGGGGTATGGTTGGGCCGACGGGGTTGGGTGGGTGGGCGATTAATTTCGAGCAAGGCAATGGCTGGAAGGCAGTCTTGTGTTTTTTTTGTGCCTCGCTTTGTGATTGGGCTGTAATGTAGGGTGGGTGTTTGGTGCAAGGGCAAGTGCTTGAATCTCACGATATGTACTAGATTGTGGCATGGTTTGGCCATTGTTGTAACGCTGAGAGTTGGGGGCTACTGCTCCACACTATGGTGGATGTTAACTTCTGAAAAGTTGGAACTTGAGACTCAAAGTATTTGCACTGCTTGCCTCATCATCCTTCCTGGTGCCTGACTTTGAATTGTACCAAGTAATGCCTTAATTTCAGCAGGCTTTGTACCTCATCAATGAAATCATGCCAGCAGTACAGCCGTATACTTAGGAAGTGGCCACCACAACGACGTGAGGTGGAAAATGAGAGACTGGAGGTAGAGGAGAAATGCATGCTAGCTCATCATCTAGTAGATAGGAATAGAACATGTCCGAGGCACCACATGTCATGTGGCAACAATGCAGGGTGTGAGGGAATGCAGTTGAGAGAGGGCAAAGATATGCTTGAAGAACGTAAGAGTTAAGTTAGAACAAACAAGCAAATGGGTACATGTAGTCTCATCCTCGTGCACGCAACTAAGCGCACGGGTCCAACCAACTAATTAGGAAATAGACTAGGACAGTTCGACCTCGGAGCCCTGGTTCTTTCTGCGGTTCGATATGGGGACCCGTTTTGCTTATTTGTCAACCATGGGGCCTCGACGGCCGATCTGATCAACCCTGGGACTTCGACGGCCGATCTGATCAACGCCGAGGCCCGTCGGCAGACCGCTGCCAGTGACAGGCTCGATACGGCAACTTCGCTTGTATACGATCGCCCATGACCGTCAGAAACCTCATCGACATGGAATTTCGCAACCTCCTGGAAAGTACTACCTTAAAACGGAATCCTGTCAACGAACAGGTCCCCATAATGCTTCGGAGGTTACAAATATCCGGTAAACAATCGGTGTTTGTTTTTCTCTTCATATGCGTTTCTGGAGACATCCTAACCGTCCGCGCGGAAAAAGTGGTCGGTGCGTGCTTTTATTTTTTCAAGAAGTTGAAGCCACGACACTTAGCATACCGAACGCCATGCGCTAACGCGATTCGCCAATGCTTCGCAAATGCCGAAGCGATGAGTGAGCTGTCGTTGTCGCAACGACTGCATCTTGTCACCTGACCGAATTCGATACAAGTCGCTCGGACGTTTTCCATTTTGTTGCTCTCTGGTCGTTTTGCTGACAAAGTGATCCCCACCCGACGAATGAAGTACATCAACAATCAAACAGGCTCAAAACGTCTAGGGGTGTAAAAATGTTCAGTAGAACCATAGACTTGTATAAATTTTCAGTGTTTTATTTAATAGTTCGAATGACTTGTAAACCGCAAGACACCTTAACAAGTGGGCACCATACGCGCTAGTGTCGAGCTCTCTACGCAAACAATGCACAACAAACATTGGGGTCGCTTATGTAACCTTTAGGAAAAATTGTACTATCCTTAAATCATGTCTTTCTTGTGTTAGGTTCAACAATGTTATGTGGCAAATTACCATCTCTCAAACTAGCACAAGAAGTCACTATGGGCCCAAGTCCCCACCACCGAGATAATTGAAACCTTTCTCAATCATCTAAATACGCTAAATTAAAAATTAATTAACACTAGAAAGGTAACCGACCATGGAGAGAGTGTCCGTGCTTTAATGATCGAAATCAATGCAACAGCTACAGACCAACAAATCTTTCCAACGCGCTGCATCCCCTACGTGACACTGACAACGATGCATCTATGGGAGTAACCTAAGCGAGTGGGGTCTTATGGACCATCTGGAGCATCTATCGAGGGGCTCAAACCATTGAGACAATTGTGAAAGCTTCACAATAACGAATCTCGGTGTATTTTCACGGCATGCGGGCCCATGCTAGATAAGACATAAGCCTTGGTGATGATCATGGTGAGAAACTGTTAGGACGCTTCCTAGCCCTGTAGCTGCTACCTTGGCCATATTGTCCAGTCAGCCGGCGCACTACGCAAGCAAATGGAAGAAAGAGCAAGGGTTAGGCTAGGGAGACGCGCAAAGTCTGATAAGCTTTATTAGCGTAGAAATGCAGAGATTTATGACAACTGACAAGCACACAGCATTAATACATGCCTTGGCGTCCAGCGGGTGACGCACGCAGCTGTGTCAGTTTGTCGTATGCATGGTCCAAAACCAGTATTTTGGCAGTAACTCCGCGTACACGCATCCAAACACATCACCGTCTGAACCTAGAGATGAAGTATCTCGAGCCCTCCGCTACAACTGGTGACATGCACAAGTCCGGCATCGATCGATAGAAAGACAATACAAAACATACAAATCAGGCTTGAGAGCCAGTCCACCGAGAAAACTCTAGCGACTACAGAAAAACAGCAGAGCACCCCAGCAAGCATCTGGGAGGTTGTAGCAAGTGTCTTGCAGCTGCTCATGGGTGGAGCCACCACACGTCGGTGCTCTGGCGCTAGCTGAGTCCGCATCAGGGATCTGCACGAGCATGGACACGGCCGGGTGGTCACAGTAAGCTGTACAAACATACGATATGAATCACATGATTACACATGGATGGAGCAAGGAATATGAACACCTCAAAACATGAAAGCAAGCAAGACACGTCTCCTCATGCGGTGGAGAATGTCGCCTAGCGGGTGGGTCCCGATTGCCGCGAAAATACAAAATAGCATATGCCTGGAGTTCAGACGTGTATCCAAACTCCAAAACAGCATTATCATACCCTCGAAAACCCATAAGCAAGCAAGTTTCACCATCCAAGCAAGCCCAACATGTCAACGTTTGTCCGGGCCTCGGTCACATGTAGACCACACATGTGAGATCCAAAGGGTGCAAACGTGCAATCAACCGTTACTAGGTCTCCCAAGGTGCTAGCGCATAACACTGCGTACCCAAGTATCGATCACAGGGAGAACACACAACCTCTTCTAGGTAAGATGGGTAGGATCTTCACGAAGTCACCGGGATCTCAACCACCGAGAAAATTCTATGGGCCATGCATGGGTGAGGTCGTTGGCCATAACGCAAGCGATGTGTCACAAAAATGGCTATGCAGCTGCTGGAACATGACCGGAGCAACAAAGACGCACTGTCCCAACTAAATGCGCAAGCACCAACATTAAGCCATTAAAAGGGAGTAGTGTCTTCAAGCACATTTGGAGCATCCCTATTGTATGTATGGACCATCATTGTCGCTATGATACCAATTTGTTACAAACCCATGGATGTTGTCTGCAATAATTATGCATCATTACATGCGTTTCATGAACAGGAGCGATGTAGAAAGAAAGAAGCATATATAGATTCCAAATGATGCTCGTCCCTACATGGAGGGGTTACTGCATACTCAGGTATTTGAAACCACACGGCAACAACATGCTACTCCTCGTCTGAACTAAGAGACTCGATGTCACTTGGCATGCCTGCAGCAAGTGCAGATGCTGCTGCCGCTGCCATCACTGAAGGCTCATCTGCAGCTGGGTTGTGGCAGGAACGACGTCCATGACCACGCAGCCCGCAGTTGGTGCAAATGACACTTGCACGCCTACGGCGGGTACGTTCTTGACGCACCGTGCGTGGACGTCCACGCCCACGCTGTTGACCAGGTGGTAGAAACCTTCCTCTGCATATTTCAGCAAGCGCAGGCTTATCCCAGGCAGTGAACCACGGTACATGCAACGCACCGACATGTTCGACAGCCCCACGTGGGTGTAGCTCTCTGGGTTGAGACCGGAGCGCAAAAGGACAGCACATGCATGGACGCATGGGAGTTGCAGCTCCTGGAACTGACCACACGAGCACTGACGAGTGGCGCAGTCTACCTGACGTTCGCTACCAGTTGGGCCGCGAACAGTCCCTGCAAGCCCAGTACTGAGCTGGACATTGTACCCACGCGACATGACACAATTGTGGAACAAAGTACGCCCGGGCACAGTGGCTAGGCGCGTGCGCACGGCAGACGCCTCACTACGACGTGTGAGAAATAGCTTCTGAACAAGAGGGTACATCCCTACCCACGTGAAGAAGGGGTACAGCTTGTGCGACTCCCTGATTTGGCTGTTCAGGGACTCCGAAGTGTTGGAGGTGTCATGTCCCCCGCGTGCACCTGGGAAAAACATCCGCGCCCAGGTTTCTCGCGGGATGCCTGGCTCCCCGGTGACCTCATCCCCCAGCAGATACGTAGCAGCTCCCGGACTAACGTCCCGCATGAACTGTACTGCACGGTCCCATGACTCGCTGGATCGTGCACGAGCCAGGCCCTAGAAAGCGGTCTTGGCACCTGCACCATGTCGGCTGGCGACGTTCTGTGCCAGATGCCAGATGCAGTAGGTGTGGTTCGTACCAGGTAGTTCTGCTGCAACTGCGTTGATGAGGCCTCGCTCCCTGTCGGAGATCACGACGGTTCCCGCCACTGCTGCGAGAGGAAATACTGTACGTAGGTTCCTGCAGAACCACGCCCAGGTCTCCCCATCCTCGCCCGGAACAAGCGCCCAGCAGATTGGCACGTAGTGGTCGTTCGCATCGAAGGTCGATGCGATGAGGAGAACCTGCACCAAGTGAAACATACAGATGTGAACAATCATCACATTCCGTTTACGATTGACGACAATTGTAACTTCAACATTAGGGTTGAAGCATAGAAGACAGATTTGCAAAGATGGAGGACGCACCTGGGAGAAGCCGTTACGGAGGTGAGTCCCGTCCATGGTGATGATCCGACGCGAGTACTCGAAGCCGCTCACGCATGCTCCAGGTGCACAAAAAGCACGCATGAAGCGCCCATTCTTGTCCTCTTTAGCTATTGCAACCGCAAGGTTGTCCATCTTCTTCAGCTGCATCGACATCATAAAGCACTACGGTGTCATGTGACGTAAATGCAGGAACCGAAGTGGACAGTGAGCAACAGTGGCGGAGTGTTTTTATCACACGTACCTCATCGCACCACTTTGGGAATAGCGCCCAACTGAGGTCGAAGTCACCCACGATGTTCTTCACTATGGTTTTTTTCACCCTCCACGCAGTATCGTAGGAGATAAGCTCGCGGGTTGCTGCGCGAACGACAGCCTGGAGAGTGTTAACTCTCATGGTCAAGTCGAACTCGACGTGTTGACGCACGTGACGCAACACCCAGGAAATTGTACGAGCCGGACTGCCGTGAAGATCTCCTGCAACACACCGATGACCGTCCTCAAAATGCGTTACACGAATGCTGCCGTTTTGTTTCTGATGGCGCGCACGGAGTAGCCAGGTGCATCCTTGCGTTTGCCAGTGCCTGCATCGGACCTCAAGACGTGAGCGGCAGCTCCGCTCCCATGCTAGGGTCATACGCTGGCGCACAGCGTAGTCTTGTATGGCATGCCGAAGTGCTGGTATGGACCCAAAAGCCATGCCCGTACAAAAGCCAGTGGAGCCGTCGCCACTTGCTGCCTCTATCGGAGCCTCGTCATCACTTGTACCTGTTGGCGTGAACAAGCATGTAAATAGAAACTGGTACGTAATACAAAAATGCAAGATCCCTGCACGAGAGATGAGAGATGCGGATTGTCATTGGTTATGGAAAAAATGGAGATGCTTATCCAACAGATGCACAGTCGCTTATGCAGCACATGGTGCACATGCAGATGATGCAGATGCATATCATGCATGTTGAACATGCACATGCATCGGCATATGCATCTGCAGATGCGTATGCATATGCATATGAAGATGCGTATGTGTATGCATATGAAGATGCGTATGCGTATGCATCTGCAGATGCGTATGCGTATGCATATGAAGATGCATATGCATTTGCCGATAAACATGAGTCTGCATATGCAGATGCATATGCGTTTGCAGACGCAAATGCAGATGCATATGCAGAGGCATATGCAGATGCATATGCGTCTGCATATGCACACGCATATGCAGACGCATATGCAGACACATATGAATATGCGTCTGTCTATGCAAATGCAGATACATATGTGTATGCATATGCATCTGCATACTCGTCTGCATGTGTNATCATGCATGTTGAACATGCACATGCATCGGCATATGCATCTGCAGATGCGTATGCATATGCATCTGAAGATGCGTATGTGTATGCATATGAAGATGCGTATGCGTATGCATCTGCAGATGCGTATGCGTATGCATATGAAGATGCATATGCATTTGCCGATAAACATGAGTCTGCATATGCAGATGCATATGCGTTTGCAGACGCAAATGCAGATGCATATGCAGAGGCATATGCAGATGCATATGCGTCTGCATATGCACACGCATATGCAGACGCATATGCAGACACATATGAATATGCGTCTGTCTATGCAAATGCAGATACATATACGTATGCATATGCATCTGCATACTCGTCTGCATGTGTAGACGCATATGCATCTGCATATGCATACGCAACAGCACAGGCACATGAATATGCATCTACATATGCAGCTGCATATGTATATACATCTGCATATGCCGATGCATCAGCAGATGCATATGCATATGCATATGCGTCTGCATATGTACATGCACATGCATATGCATATGCAGATGTATATGCAGATGCACATGCAGATCAATATGCATCTGCATGTGCATCTGCATATGCATCTGCGTATGTATAAACATCTGCATATGTAGATGCATATGCGGATGCATCAGCAGATGCATTTGTAGATGCATATGTACATGGATATGCATATGCATATGCATATGCATATGCATATGCATATCAATCTGTATGCATATGCAGACGCATATTCACATGCATATGCGAATGCACATGCACATGCATATGCGAATGCACATGCACATGCATATGCGAATGCACATGCAGATGCATATACAGATGCATATGCAGATGCATATGCGTCTGCATATGCATCTGCATATACATATGCATATGCATATGCATATGCATATGCATATGCATATGCATATGCATATGCATATGCAATTGCGTCAGCATATGCATATGCATATGCAGATGCATATGCGTTTGCATATGCATAGCCATATGTGTTTGCATATGCATATGCATATGCATCTGCAGATGCAGCTGCAGATGCATATGCATCTACATATGCAGATGCATATGCATCTACATAGGCAGATGCATATGCATCTACATATGCAGATACATATGCATATGATGCATATGCATAAGAAACTGCATATGCTACTGCATGAGATGCGGCATATGCATCTGTGTCTGCATCATAAGCATGGAGATGCATATGCTGATGCATAAACCTGCAGCATACAGTTGCATGTGCTGATCATGTGCAGCGCATGCAACCTGCTGTTGGAAACTCAGCAGTCGCACTAGTAGCAGCAAGCGGCGGAACAAGCAGCGACATGTGCAATTGCATCTCCTATGCTGTTGCATATGTCGCCGCCCACAAGCAGATGCAATAGCAGCAGTCGCATGCGTGAGCGGCAGCTCCGCTCCCACCTTGTGCAGCTGGCGCACGTGTAGCAGTAGCAACGCCTTATGCAGCTAGCGCACGTGCAGCAGACGCAGCGCCTTGTGCAACTGGCGCACGTGCAACAGCAGCAGCGCCTTGTGCAGCTGGCGCACGTGCAGAAGATGCAGCGCCTTGTGCAGCTGGCACACGTGCAGCAGCAGTAGCACCTTGTGCAGCTGGCGCACGTGCAGCAGACGCAGCGCCTTCTGCACTTGGCGCACGTGCAGCAGTAGCAGCGCCTTCTGCAGCTGGCTCATGTGCAGCAGATGCAACACCTTGTGCAGCTGGCGCACGTGCAGTAGCAGCAGCGCCTTGTGCAGCTGGCGCACGTGCAGCAGACGCAGCGCCTTGTGCAGTTGGCGCACGTGTAGTAGCAGCAGCGCCTTCTGCACCTGGCGTACGTGCAACAGATGCAGCGCCTTGTGCAGCTGGCGCACGTGCAGCAGCAACATCGCCTTGTGCAGCTGGCGCACGTGCAGCAGACGCAGCGCCTTGTGCAGTTGGCGCACGTGTAGCATCAGCAGCGCCTTCTGCAGTTGGCGCACGTGCAGAAGACGTAGCGCCTTGTGCAGCAGGCGCACGTGCAGCAGCAGCAGCGCCTTGTGTAGCTGGCGCACGTGCAGCAGACGCAGCGCCTTGTGCAGCTGGCGCATGTGCAGCAGCAGCAGCGCCTTGTGCAGCTGGCGCACGTACAGTAGATGCAGCGCCTTGTGCAGCTGGCGCATGTGCAGTAACAGCAGTGCCTTGTGCAGCTGGCGCACGTGCAGCAGACGCAGCGCCTTGTGCAGTTGGCACACGTGCAGCAACAGCAGCGCCTTTTGCAGCTGGCGCACGTGCAGCAGATGCAACGCTTTGTGCAGCTGGCACACATGCAGCAGCAGCAGCGCCTTGTGCAGTTGGCGCACGTGCAGCAGACCCAGCACCTTGTACAGTTGGCGCACGTGCAACAGCAGCAGCAGCGCCTTCTACAGCTGGCGCACGTGCAGCAGATGCAGCGCCTTGTGCAATTGGCGCACGTGCAGCAGCAGCAGCGCCTTCTGCAGCTGGCGCACGTGCAGTAGACGCAGCGCCTTGTGCAGCTGGCGCACGTGTAGCAGCAGCAGCGCCTTGTGCAGCTGGCGCACGTGCAGCAGACGCAGCGCCTTGTGCAGCTGGCGCACGTGCAGCAGCAGCAGCGCCTTCTTGCAGCAGCAGCAGCGCAATTTGCAGCAGCGGAATCGGCAATAGCGGCACATACAATGACGTGAATTGCAGCAGCAACGGCAGCGGGAAATGCGACTGTGAGCAGCAGCAGGATGCACAAACCTGCGTCGATCACGCGCTGACGCCTCCGGTTGTCGGCGGGGTCGCCGTCCGCTTCCCGGGAGGGTCCCTGGTGAGCAACGTGAGCCCTCGGCACGTTGAACGGCAGGACTGGAGCGTCGTCGCCAGGAGCACCCGCAGCATCACCGGGACCAACTTCGACGGCGTCCAGGTCAATGACGTGGACACGCGCCATCACGGCGTTCACGTTTGTCGTGACGTCACGCAGAGGCACGCGAGGTTGTGCAGGCGGGTCAACGACCTGCGATTGCTGCGGCTGCGACTGCTGGCTCAACGCTTGCAGTGCATCGCGCTCAGCCATGGCAGATGGTAGGATGACACCACGCAGCGAGCGACGGATAGAGGCCATTGTTGCTTAAGTTTCGGGCGGCAGTGACTTTGTGTTGCGCAAAATGCACTCCTTTTCAGGCTACGACGTGGACGACTAATATGGTGGGAGACAAGTGCAACGGCACACCAGAGATGTAGCACAGGCTGCATGGCGAAGCGCAATGCAGCTTGCGCTGCGCCCCTGATGCATTGCGCTTTGCCACTGATGTGCCGTTGCAAGAACAACGGCACAGCGGTGAGCGCTACGCGCTTTGATGGCACACGCCGCGCCTACCGCTCGCCGCGATGCAAGCAAAAGCACGCATTGAGGGCCCGGAGTGCGGTGCGAGCCCTCAACGCGTGCTTGCTTGGACTGCGGTCCGAGCCAGCGGGGGAGCTCGGCGACGCAGCTATGCGTTGAGCAGCGTCGCGCAATGGCTCGGGTCAGTGCCCTCAAGCTCACTCGAGCTTGAGGGCACTTTCGGCCCGCGTCAAAGTGTGCGACAAAGTCGCACACCGGGTTCTCCAACGGCATGGCCCGACATTTTTGGCAGCATACAAAACGGAAAATGGGGAGATAGAAAAGCTTCAACCGCATGAAATGAACGCGTTTGAGGTACAAAGTTGCGCTGGGATGAAATTGCTTTCATCTTGTGACATACTACAGAAATCATGCTGTCGGAACCTACCGCGCTGCCAAAACCCACTCAATCCGACCGCTTAATCGGACGGCCAGTCGTCCAACATAGCGATAGCGGTTGCAGCCCGGCTATCTGGAGACGCGGCCGGTAAGCAACGGGCCCTCCGGTTGGTTGCCGCCCGAATAAGAGCCCTAGCGCTGATGGATCTGACAATGCGGGTCCTCGCGTTGGGCCTAGATGCAAACCAGGGCCCCCGGGTCAATTTAATCAATAGACTAACCCGGCTACACGCTCCAAAAGAACAACGAAGGAGAACCCGACAGCCATGCGGGCTCCTCAGTTGTTGTTGGTTTTTGCGCATCTCTTATTGTGCTCTGTTGTGTCCTCCCGGCTTGTGTACATCGACGTGCAGATGACTGACGACAAGACTCAACGCTGCTGGAGTGTTGCCCGGTGGAGCCGACGCACGCTAAGGCCTACCCGTAGCTCGCTGGAGTCTCCTCTCTCCGGCAACGTGCTCAGCTCCATCGGCAGGCCTCCTCGGCAGTCGGACCGTCGGCGGCCAATGCCAACGCAGATGCTGTCTGCATGTGTCAGGCGATGGATCTGACTGTACCATCGCGTTTGTAGCGTCGTGCTCTGCCTAGGGTCCATGTCTCATGTTGCGTGGCAATATTTGGCATCATGGACCATCATAGGCACGGCCTGGGTTCGGGCAGCCATAACTCTTTGATGCTATTTTTCTAGTTGTTTCTGACCGCACGATTGCGTTTGCAACGTCTGTATTATGGTATGGTCCAGTTTTCAGGCAAAACGGACGACACCCGGGTTTTGGGTTGTCAAACGTCTGGCAGGGCTCACCAAGAAAATCCTGCCTGCCAGAAAATAGGTCTAGGTCTGTTTTCTGATTGGCTGGTTAGCCAAGTAACGAACTCTACAGAGCTGGGGGGGAGGTAGAACTTGGAGGGGTCTCCCATTGTTGCTCTTTCTTCATTCTTTATCAGTCACTTTCAGTTTTCACCTCCTTTTTGGCGCTAACAATGGCGCACGCGTTTCTGAGTAACAAACCCAGAGCTTCTAGACTCTAGAGCAGCAAACTGAGGGAGCAGCAGACTTAAGCAACGAGCGTGGAAGCCCGCACGCTGCATGAACAACGCTGCTGCCCCAACTTGCTGCTTAGCTTTTCCATTTTGGTATCAGAGCCACAGCGTAACAACAGTAGCAGATGACTGGCGTACAGGAGCCAAATAATGCCGGCGGACCCCCATGTACTTTGATACCATGAGAAATTGCTAGGAAGCTTCCTAACCTTACTGCTGCTGATGTGGCGACACTGTCCAGTTAGCAAGCACACTAGCAAGGAAGCAGGTGTAAGAAACAGCAAGGATCAGGCTAGGGAGATGCGCAAAGTCTCATAAGCTCCAATAGCTTAGAAATGCAGAGAGGAATGACAACTGACAAGCACACAGCATAAATACCTGCCGCGGCACACGGTGGGTGACGCACGCAACAGTGTCAGTTTGTCCTAAAACCGGCTCAAAACAACTGTTCTGGTCGTAACTTTGTGCACAGGCATCCAAACTCAACACTGTCGGAACCTAGAGATGTAGAATCTTGAGCCGGACACTACGACTGGTCACATGCACAAGTCCGGTATCGATCGATGGACAGACAATGCAAAACATGCAAATCGGACTTGAGAGCCACTCCACCAAGAAAACTCTAGTGTCTGCAGAAAAACTGCAGAGCACCTCAGCAAGCACCCGGGACGTCGTGGCAGTCGTCTGGCAGCTGCTAGTGGATGAATCCACCAACCGTCAGTGCTTCGGCGGCAGCTGGACCCGCATCACGGCTCTGCACGAGCATGGACACGGCCGAGTGGTCACAGTAAGCTATACAAATGGACGGAAACAACTCACATCACTATACTCCCCCATGATCCGATGGTACGCATGTCCATACATGTGCAGAACAGACACAAGTGCACAACAGGATGCTGAACAGTCCATGCTCACACACCCCACTCTCAGCCACTCTCAGGCAAGGGGCATAGCCCGACAAAACGAATGGCCACCATGAACTTTCCACGCGCAAGTGCCTTGGTCAAGAAGTCAGTCCGCTGCATGTCCATGACGACCCAGATGATGGAGATCACCTGTCCCTCCACAAGATCACGCACAAAGTGATGCTCAACAGCAATGTGCTTCGTGCGCGCATGAAACACACCAGAGTTCTCTGCAATGGCAAGAGCACTCTGGTTGTCACAGCGCAGAATGATGCGAGGCACAGACTGACGCAACTCACGCAATAGACGCTACAGCCACATCGCCTCAGCAGTCCTAGCCCCCAGAGCAACGTACTCAGCCTCTCATAAGCTACGTACGATACAACCCTGCTCGCCACTGCGCCACGACACAGTGGTGCCACCAAGCAGGAACACGTAGCCTGTCCGACTACGCCCATGAGGACTCCACAGCCAGTCATTGTCTGTGTAGCCGTCAACTACCACCAAACACTGCCGTCGAAAGCAGAGTCCGAGGTACGGTGTGGACATCATGTACCACACCACTCGTAGAGCCGCATGAAGGGCTCTCGCCCAAGGACACTATGAAAACAGTGCAAGGAGGTTGACGGCAAAGGCAATGTCAGGTCGTGTGGTAGTGGCCAAGTACATCAAAAAGCCAATCAGGCGCAAGTACAGGGTCACGTGCAGTGTCTCCCCCATGTCTGCGGGATCATCCACCTTCAGAGCATCCTGCCCGCCAGGTGTGATGCAGGCGGAGGTTGTAGGAACTGTACCCAGGAGATCAGCAAACGGCTCCCCCACAACGCGAGCGTAACGTGCCTGATGCAACAAGAGTGTCCGTCGCTGACGATCACGCACAATCTCCATCCCGAAAAACACAACTACGGGACAAAGATCCTTCAATCTGTAGGCAGCCTTGAGGACTGCCTTGGCCTCCTTCACGACCTCCATAGAAGGAGACGCAATCAGGTGGGCGTCCACGTAGACCAGGATGGCGGTGAAGCTCTCAGCTGTCCATCTGAGAAAGAGGGATGGGTCAGCATCACTCTGTACGTAACCGGCATGTGTCAGTGTGCCGGTGATCTCCAAGTTCCAGCACGTGGGTGACTGTTTCAATCCGTACAAGGCCTTGCGCAAGCGCCAGACCTTGTCACTGCCCTCGAAACCAGGTGGCTGGACCATGTAGATCTCCTCCTCAAAGGTACCATGGAGGAACGTGTTGTTCATGTCCATCTGGTGTAGCTCCCAGTCGTAGTGAGCAACAACCCCGAAAAGAGCGCGAGCGGTGGTCATGCGACCAACGGGTGCAAAGGTGTCGGTGAAATCTACTCCCTCAACCTGTGAGAAGCCCTTCTCTGTCAAACAAGCCTTGTAGCAATCTAGTGTGCCATCAGGCATCACCTTCCTGCGAAAGACCCACTTGGCCTGTACAACCTTCCGCCCAGGCGGGAGGTCGACAAGCTCATAGACTCCGTGCGCATGGATGGCTCTCAGCTCATCCTCACAAGCACCATGCCATAGGTCTCCATCGTGAGCTGAGAGTGCCTCCTTCAACGTGCCTAGATTAGGCGTCGTCAAGGGAGTGCTCCTCGTGGCCAAGACACACGCCTCCAGACTCGGTCTCACCACGACAAGGTCGGCTGTGGCATTGCAAGGGACCAAGAACTCTCAAGAGACCAACTCGTGGTCGACAAGACATTCTGGGTGTACCTCAATGTAGTCTACCTGGACACTCAAGCCAAGGGCCTTCGTGCCAGGCTCGCCACTCTGAACACTACGAGTCGGGCGCCTGGGTGCTGAGTCAGCATTCCGTTGAGCACTAGAGGCCAATGGTCGAAGACGACCACCGGGCTCGTGGGAGTAGCCCGATGCAACGCTCACCTTAGGCTACGGGGAAGGCTGTTGAGCCAGAACTGTAGGGGGTATGGGTACATGCACGCGAAGAGGTGTGACAGAGGAAGCTGACACTGGCACGGCATGAGATATGCCAGAGGGGACTGACGCTCGTACGGCATCAGGTGTGGAAGAGGGGACTGACACTGGTATGAGATAGGGTGTGCCAGAGGGGTCTGACACCGGCACGGGATCGGGTGTGACAGAGGGGACCGACACTGGCACGAGATCGGGTGCGCCAAAGGGGTCTGACAGCGGCAAGGGATCAGGTGTGCTAGAGGGAATTGATGAGGCTACTGGACCCACAGCCACGATGGCTGGATCGTCAGCAAACAGAGACAGGACCAGAGGTGAGAAGGCCCGGACGGACTCATCACCAGGTTTATGTTGATTGTTTTTGCACCTTATTCAGTATTGTAGGATGGATCAGGAATTCTCTGCCCCTTGTGGAGGTATGACTCCTGGATCCGTTGTGATGTGACTCAACTATGCTCTGTCTCATGTGAGATATGACCTGTGAGTACACCATATGGGTGAGTGGTTACCTTGGCCATTTTGTTGATTTGGCCAAGTGAGAGGTCACGAGTTCGATCCTGGCCCCATGCACATCTTGTTTACTGTGGAAGCTTCCAAGAAAGAAAGTCCGTAGCTTCTTGGATGTTACATGGTTGGTCTGTCACCTTGACACTAGGATGCTTATGTGTCAAGCCCACAGTGCAAGTCTATTGGTGACGTGGCTGGTTCAGGCCACTTCCCAGGAATGTGCTTTTGAGTTCTAGGACTGGACAGACAGCTATAAAAGGACTTGTCTTGCATGCTGATCAGTTTACCCTTGCTTGATGCTCTCTTGCGTATTGACGACTTGACCTCTTCTTGAGATGTAATGCTAATGCGTTAGTACTCTTGAAGGTGAATTGTATGCCTGATTAAGTTTGGGGTGCATGACACATGTCAAAAAAGGAAGAAGGCCTTAAAAACCTTTGTGAGCTTTTTTGGTTTCGCGGCTTCTCTGCCAGAGGTGGTTAGCTCAGTAGCTAACAGTTTAGACTCCCCCATCCATCGGGAGGCCACACAATTAGGACGTGGTCGGTGGACAGCGACAGAATGCTGGACAAGTCGCGGTAGGTGATAGCCTCAAAGAAGAGAGCATCTCGAGACTCGACAATGCGATGGCGAGCAGGGTCCCAAAAGCGCGAGGCCTTTAATCGCGAGGAGATGCTGAGGAAGGTACACATGCGTCCCCGAGGTGAGACCTTGGACCTCTGCTGGTCCTCGGTGTACCAGACACAAGCGAGGGACCCCCAAACGCGGGCATGACAGAGATCAGCACGATGGCCAAACCACAACTCGTACGGTGTGACATGGTTTAGAAGTGGACCATGCGGTAAGCGGTTCCAGACCCACGTCATGTAAGAGAAGCCCTCAAAGGCAAAGTACTCCGGAAGACCGCACTCAGATCGCATAGTGCAAACCGCATCCCTCATGGTGCGGTTCCAACGCTCAAACACATCGTTCTGTTGTGGTGTAGCAGGGGCGGAAGCTGGTGAAAGATACCGTGCTCGGCAAAGTAGGCATCCATCTCGCCTAAGAACTCGCCACCACGACCTGAGCAAAACATGTGCAGGGTGTGACGAGACTAAAGCTCAGCCATCACAAGCCACAGGCGGACCGCCAATGTGGCATCGCTCTTGTGGAGGAGGCTATAGTCCCACCGCATCCGGGTGAAGTCATCGGTCAAGGTGAGAACATACCGACACCGATCAGAGAGGGACTCGACTGGGAGAGGACCGAGAAGGTCTGAGTGGCCACCTCTTGTGGGCATAGTGCCCGGGAGGAGGAGTCAGGGTAACAGCAGCGATGCATCTTACACTTGGCGCAAAAACGACAGTCGGTCTTGGGAGGTTTCTCAAAAGAAGCTGCGTCAAGACCGAGGGCTGGCCAAGGTTCGAATGAGCTTGGACACAATGTTCGAGCTCACATGGCAGAGGCGACGATGAAACAAGCGTTGGTGCTCAGGGGAGAGAACACCAGTGACAAGCACACGTGCAGAGGAGAGAGGGGGAGAAGAAACAGAGGGAATGCAACGAGACACACGATACAGGTCATCAACAACAGAGGCACGAAGCACGATGGCACGTGTGTCAAGAGCAGTCACTGTGGCAGAGTGAGCAGAGTGCTCAATAGTGAGACCCATCCTGGTGCATGCACGAACAAAGAGGAGGCTGAGCTTAAGAGCAGGGACAAAGAGCACATCAGAAATGTACAAGGGGCCAGACGGATCATCAAACCGCACAACCCCAACTCCCTGCACAGGCAACGACTAACCAGACCATGTGCGAACAGACCGAATGGACGCAACGGGACGGCGCACAACGAAGTCACTACGACGACAGGTCATGTGATGGATGGCCCGAGAGTCAAAAATCCAGGTGCCACTCGGCTCACGACCGGTCGTCGACACTGAGCAACGTGCCACAGAATACTCTGCCTCTGTTGGACACTCAGCAGAGGACTCAGGACAACGACGAACAACACACATCTGTGACTCGTCATGCCAGTCGGTACTGTCATGTCCATCCTCATCGCAAGCCAACATGGCTCCACCACAAGCATCATCACAAGTAACAGAGGCAGTAAAACAAGCTGTGTTAGGACCACTCGGCTGTGACAACACACTCGCACCTCCTTGAGTATGAAGCGCCAACAGCTGACAAAGCTCCACGATCGTGCGATCTCGAGGGTCCACATCACCGCTGCCGCCTGGTGAAGCGGATGCGTCTGCTGCACTCGTGGTCGCGGTGCGCCCACTCCATGTGTCACTCAAGGAATTGGCTGCGTGTGTGCCGCTTGAAGGCCACGCATGATCCGAGTCCAATCAAGGGGCTGCTCACACTCTGTGTAGCGGTGAGCGCCTCCACAGTTGTAGTAGTGGACAGAACGTCCAGTGCCACTACTTGCCGGCTGCTGTTGCTACTGTTGCTGTCCCTTCCCATGTTGCTTCTTCCCCTTCTTCCCCTGTGTGGCCGCTGCGACGCCTTGAGTGTGGCCGCTCGGGGTAGAGGAGGAGGACGAGGAAGCGGTGAAGGTGGGACTAGTGAGCTGGGACAGAGGCGTAGGAGGGGTCGCAGTCACTGCTGTAACAAGTGGACTCTGCTGATGGGCGATGGCAGCCTCATGAGCCGATGTGGCCTGGATCAAGTAGCGATGGGTCCAAGGAAGCAGTTGTAGTGACTTAGATAACTCAGAAAGAGCCACACGATTGAAGCCCGTAAAGAGCTTCACGTGGTCCAAATACGCCCACATCATGATGGTGTCGAGTGCCCACAATTGTGTCCCGCCACCGGTCCCAAGGCGCGTGTAAAGGCACATCGCGCGCCTCCAGTAGTCAGCTGCAAGCTCCGTAGGACCCTGACGGAGGGAGTGAAACTCACGTAGTCAAGCCGCCCTTGTGGCATGGGTCTCCAAAGTGAGAAGTGTCAGGGCCAGCTCCCAGCCCTGACGTGGATCTGCTCCAATCCCGCTCCCGGTCTAACCGAGAAAGGGTCGGAAGTCGACCACAGTCTCTTGCGGCATGGCGTAGAGGAGATCACGCATTGCTCTCGCTGCTGTCTGGACCTGGTGAGCGTCGCGGGTCTGGTGCAGGCTGTGGCAGTAGGGCCAGACACCCTCAGAATTGGCCCATACCTGAAACAAGGTCTCCCAATAATCAAAGCCCTCGTCGCTATCGTAACGGGGTGGAGGTGTCTCAAAGTCCTTCGGTCGCCGCTCCGTAAGGAGGGCGACCTCAGGCTTGGGAGACGGTGGACGGGGTATGGGGAGCCCACCAATGAGGGAAACACCACCAAAGGTGAACGTTGCTGAACAACATGGCTGATCGTGCCGGCGAGGTGGCGGAGTGCGAGGCTGTGATCCCAGACGCAACTCACGAATGTGCTCTTCAAGCACACGAATCTCGTGCTCGCGTGAGTCATCCTCAACCTCCTCCTCATCCCAAGTGTGAACCTGTGATGAGTGGTGCTGAGGTCGCGATCCTGTGTAAACTGCTGAGTAGATGGTGCAGCTCTAGTAGATCCTCCAGGTGGCTGCTGTGAAGCCATCGAACAACCTCGCAGTAACTCTGTGATCTCCTGCAACGTGTCGGACTGCCTCTGCTGCTGCCGGCGCATCTCGTCCTGCGACTGACGAAGCTCATCGATCATGAGGGACTGCGACCGCGGACTCATAACGCCCAAAGAGGAGGAAGAGGCGTCAACCAGCCCTTTGCTCTTGTCACGGACCGGCGCCATCGCAATGCTGAGTATGGGGCCAAATGTCAAAAATGCTCCGAACGAGAAACTGACAGCGTTTCTTGAGGAGTTGAAACGTTGAAAAAAATTTACGTTTTGACCCCACAATTCCTGACGTCATCACAGCCTATGCTGACGTCAGTGTTTTTACGCTAGCGAAAAACCGTTAGCGTTTTTTTGCTAACGTTTTCTACGCCAGTGATTTGCTTTTTGGAGGTCATGCGAACTCGCATGACCGGTGGAGGTGACCTCGTCACCCCTTGCTCGCGGCTGCGCAAGGACTGAGCAGGCCTGTGCAGTGCCACATAGGCCTACGTAGTGCCACGCAGGCCTACACAGTGCTGCGCAGTTTCTGCGTAGCTGTGTAGCACTGCTGTGCAGCAGCAGTGCTGTGCAAGGCCGCCGCTGCTGCAGCGGCAGGTCTGCTGCTGTGCTGCTGTAGCCGCTGCCGCTGCTACAATGCTGCAGCTGCCAATGTTGCTGCTGTCACTACAGCAGCTGCAATGCCGCTCCTGCTTCGCTGCTGCTACTGCACTACTACTGCTGTTCACGCCTGCTGCTGCCGTCACTGCTGCAAGCTACTGCCGCCGCTGTACGCTGCAATTGCTAGCAGCCGCCGCCGCAAGCTACAGATGCGGGCTGCTACTCCTTTTTTCTTTTTATTTGGTGTACAGGCTGGTAGCCAGACAGGGCTGCTGCTGCCACCCGGTGCTTCTGCTGCTCACCGGTGTGGAAGCTAGATATCGTCACTGTCGCAGCTCTACTTGCTATGGTGGTGGCGATTGCGTGGTGACATCGCTGCTGCTAACGTCGACTGTGACGGGTCCCCGGATGTGGCGGCGGCGATGACTCTCATTGTTGCTACCGGTGCTGGGTCTCTGCGATGCAGCTCAACGAGATAGGTCTCATTGCTCCGATACCATGAGAAATTGCTAGAAAGCTTCCTAACCTTGCTGCTACTAATTTGGCTATACTGTCCAGTCAACTGGCGCACAAGCAAGCAAGCAGGTGAAAGAAATAGCAAGGATCAGGCTAGGGAGACGCGCAAAGTCTCATAAGCTCCATTAGCTTAGTAATGCAGAGAGGAATGACAACTGACAAGCACACAGTATAAATACCTGCCGCGGCACACAGTGGGTGACGCACGCGACAGTGTCAGTTTGTCCTAAAGCTGGCTCAAAACCATTATTCTGGCTGCAACTCTATGCACATGCATCCAACCTCAACACCGTCTGAACCTAGAGATGCAGAATCTCAAGCTGGACGCTACGACTGGTTACACGCACAAGTCCGGAATCGATCGGTGGACAGACAATGCAAAACATGCAAATCGGGCTCGAGAGCCAGTCCACCGAGGAAGCTCAAGCGTCTGTAGAAAAACTACAGAGCACTTCAGCAAGCACCCGAGACGTCGTGGCAGTCGCCTAGCAGCTGCAAGTGGATGGATCCACCAACCGTCAGTGCTCCGGTGGTAGGTGGGCCCGCATCACGGATCTGCATGAGCATGGACACGGCCGAGTGGTCACAGTAAGCTGTACAAATGGACGAAAACAACTCACATCACAACACTCCCCCATGACCCGATGGTACGCATGTCCATACACGTGCAGAACTGACATAGGTGCACAACAGGATGCTCAACAGTCCATGCTCACACACCCCAATCTCAGCCACTCTCAAGCAAGGGACGTAGCCCGACAGAACGAATGGCCACCATGAACTTTCCGTGCGCAAGTGCCTTGGTCAAGAAGTCAGCCCGCTGCATGTCCGTGCCGACCCAGATGACGGAGATCACCTGTCGCTCCACAACATCACGCACAAAGTGATTCTCAACAGCAATGTGCTTCGTGCGCGCATGAAACACACCAGAGTTCTCTGCAATGGCAAGAGTACTCTGGTTGTTGCAGTGAAGAATGATTCAAGGCACGGACTGTCGCAACTCACGAAATAGAAGTTGCATCCACACTGCCACATTAGCCCTAGCCCCCAGAGCAACATACTCAGCCTCTCATGAGCTACGTACCATACAACCTTTCTTGCCACTGTGCCTCAACACAGCCGTGCCACCAAGCAGGAACACGTAGCCTGTCTAACTACGCCCATCAGGACTCTACGTCCAGTCACTGTCTGTGTAGCCATCGACTACCACCGAACACTGCCGTCAAAAGCAGAGTCCGAGGTACGGTGTGGACATCACGTACCACACCACTCACACAGCCGCATGAAGGGCTCTCACCCGAGGATACTTTGAAAAGTGTGCAAGGAGGTTGAACACAAAGGCAATGTCGGGTCGTGTGGTAGTGGCCAAGTACATTAAACAGCCAATCAGACGCAAGTACAGGTTCACATCCACTGTCTCTCCCAGGTCTGCAGGATCATCTACCTTCATAGCATCTTGCCCGTCAGGTGTGATTGGGGTAGAGGCTGTAGGAACTGCACCCAGGAGATCAGCAATCTGCTCCCCCACCATGCAAACGGAACGTGCCTAATGCAACAAGAGTGTCCGTCACTGATGATCACGCACGATCTCCATCCCGAGGAACTCAGCTGCAGGACCAAGGTCCTCCATTCTGTAGGCAGCTTGGAGGACTGCCTTGGCCTCCTTCACGGCCTCCATAGAAGGAGACGCAATCAGGAGGTCGTCCACATAGACCAGGATGGTGGTGAAGCTCTTAGCTGTCCACATGAGAAAGAGGGACGGGACAATGTCACTCTGTACGTAAGCGGCACGTGTCAGTGTGCCGGTGATCTCCAAGTTCCAGCACTTGGGTGACTGTTTCAGGCCGTACAAGGCCTTGCGCAAGTGCCAGACCTTGTCATTGACCTCAAAACCAGGTGGTTGGACCATGTAGATCTCCTCCGCTAAGGTGCCATGGAGGAACGCGTTGTTCACGTCCATCTGGTGCAGCTACTAGTCGTGGTGAACAACAACCCCGAATAGGGCGCGAGCGGTGGTCATGCGGCCTACGGGTGCAAAGGTGTCGGTGAAATCTACTCCCTCAACCAGGGAGAACCCCTTGGCCGTCAAACGAGCCTTGTAGCGATGTTGTGTGCCACCAGGGATCACCTTCTTGCAAAAGACCCACTTGGCCTGTACAGCCTTCCGTCCAGGCGGGAGGTCGACAAGCTCATAGGCACCGTGCTCACGAATGGCTCTCAGCTCATCCTCACAAGCAGCATGCCACAAGTCTCCATCTTGAGCTGAGAGTGCCTCCTTCAATGTGCCTGGATCAGGCGTCGTCCAGGGAGTGCTCCGGGTAGCTAAGACACACCCCTCCAGACTCGTTCTGACCACGACAAGGTCGGCTGCGGCATCGCAAGCGACCAAGAACTCTCGAGAGACCAACTTGTGGCCGACAGGACATGCTAGGTGTACCTCAATGTAGTCTGCCTGGACACTCAAGCCAAGGGCCTTCGTGCTAGGCTCGCCACTCTGAACACTACGAGTCGGGTGCCTGGGCGCTGAGTTAGCAGTCCGCTGAGCCCTAGAGGCGAATGGTCGAAGACGACCACCGGGCTCATGAGAGTAGCCAGATGCGACGCTCACCTCAAGTTGCGGGGAAGGCTGTTGAGCCAGAGCTGTAGGGGGCATGGGTGCATGCACGCGAAGAGGTGTGACAGAGGGGGCTGACTCTGGCACGGCATCACGTATGCCAGAGGGGACTGACGCACGTACGGGATCAAGTGTGGAAGAGGGGACTGACATTGGTACGAGATCGGGTGTGCCAGAGGGGTCTGACACTAGCATTGGATCAGGTGTGACAGAGGGAACCGACACTGGCGTCAGATTGTTTGCCATGGCCACTGGGCCAAGGGCAATTCAGCCGGATTTTTCCGGCAACACTGACCCGCACGCGTGATGGGAAGAGGTGAGCGGCAGGCCACGTTCAACACCTATGGGCAACGGCGTACGCAGTAATGTCACCCAAGTGTAGTAACTTGCACTAGCGAGCAACACCAGCAGCTTGTTACGACAGTACCGGCAAGCAACAGCAGCGAGTAGTGGCAGCAGCAGCCAGCAAAAGCTGTGAAGCAGCAGCAGCCAGTAGTAGCAACAGCTTGCAGCACCAGTAGCCCACTGGAGCAAGCAGTAGCGACGGCCAATAGCAGGAGCTTGTAACAGTAACAACAGCGGCAACGAGGAGCAGTAGTAGCAGCAACAGCAAGCAACAGCAGCAGGAAGCCGCAGCAGCCGCAACTGCCGTAGCAGCAAGCAGCAGCAAGCAGTAGCAGCAGCCGGTTGCAGTGGTAGCAGCAGCGAGCAACAGCCGGTAGCTGCCTGTAGCAGTTGCTGCTGCTCGCAACCTGCAGCTTGTCGTGAGCGACAAGCTGCAAGTAGTGACCCTGCTGCTCGTAGCCGACAGCAGACTGCCGACAGCGAGCAACGAGCTCGCTGCTCGAAGCCTCCTGTCCATAGTGAGTTGCAAAGCTTGCTATAACAGACGAAAGGGCTAAAACAATTCCCCACCCTAGGATCACCTGCCATAATTGCTGCCGTAGCCACAGCAGCCGCAGCAGCACACAATAGCAGTAGCAGCAACAGCAACAACAGTTGCTGCTCCAACAGCAACCACAGCAGGAGCTGCAGCAGTAGCGATAGCAACAGCAGTAGCAGCCGCAGCAGCAACAAGAGCAGTAGTAGCCCTAGCAGCAGCAGCAGCAGCAGCAGCATCAATAACAGTAGCCACTGCAGCCGCACAGCAACGGCACCAAAAACGACGGCTACTAACGTCAACATCTCACTACGGACGTCACTGCTCATGTCATCAACACAAAAAAACAAAAGAAGGAGGGGAGAAACTCTAAAGCAACAGCCCTGCAGATAACGGGGTGGTAGTTGCTGATGTCAGCCATCCTAGGCTGACATCAGTGTTAACATCAAGAGCACACACAAAAAAAAAAAACAACAAAGAGAGGGGGAACCAAAACCCACCATGGTTAATAGCCCCAGTAGGGAGGGGTCCTCCTCCATATGGGGGACCCCCATGGGGGATAACTCCCCCGTTCTCTTGTAGCAGCTGTAGCAGCTGTAGCAACAGCAGCAGCAGCAATAGCTACAATAGGAGCAGCAGCAGGAGCAGCAGCAGCAGTAGTAGCACCAAAAGCAGCCCACAAGTGTCATCGCCGGCACCCCTGACCCCCTGGCTGTCATTTAGCAAATGCTCGCCTCCCTGACGCAGCATCTTGCAACACTGCATCCACTGTTCTCACAGACTCCCACGAGTGCCCCATAGCCATTCATTCCCCCTGGGTACACTAGCCTTGTTGTGTCTGCAGCCACGCATTACCTGGCACAACAACAGAATCAGCGCCAGCGGCAGACAGTGACCTCCATCCTTGGCCCCGCTCTGGGTGCCAACTGCAGGCAAAAGGACTTTGAGACGCCACCCCTGCCATTTCAGGCCGACGAGCAGTTCCAGAGCTGGGAACTTAGCTTCTGCATCTGGGCGTAAGGTGAAGGCTTGTGGTCCTATTACACCCCTCCGTACAACTCCACTCAAGTCGACTAGCTATATGACGCTGGTCGCGCCGTACGCGCCCTCGTCCCCGTCGCTCCTCCGGCTTCCCGCCTAGCCCTAGAGCCCTTCCTCTGCGACTTCACCACTGGCGGGATCCCAGACCCTGCAGCCGTATTGCACGTCCTCATCCGTCCCCATCACCTGTCTAGCGACACTGAGACCATCCATCTGTTGAAAAATTGCCCCTCTGCATGCCCAAGTGTGGCGCCGGGAGGCGCTGACGAGCCGCAAGAAAATGGAAACTCCGCTCCGGCGGATCTGGCGACTCGACAATTCCTCCGATCCTAAAATAAAGGATTGCCCCTGAATTTGACGAGTTGCTAAATCCGGTGGAAGTTGTTTTGCCGGAATCGGACAACTATCGAAGGAGATATGGCCTTCCAAAGTTGGGGTATGCGCAGCGGCTCTGGGAGCCGGCTGCGACTCGAAATCCGGTCGATAATCGACCGGACCGAGTAACAAAAATACTATCTGGAGAAAATGCTCCGATAGGCCTGCCAAGGCGTCCGGTGGATGATCCGCCTGATCAGGTGGATCATCCACCGGATCCAGAAGTGCAGGTTGTTACTGAGGGACTTAGCCAAAATCCTGGCTCGACGTCCGAAACTCAGTAGTACGTTTTGTTACTCGGGGACTTGGTCAAAATTCTAACTGTAGGTCCACGCACAGGTTTTGAACTTCGTCACACCCCATCACCAAACACGACCCAAAAGTGGGTAGGGTGCGTGGAAACAGTGCAGGGAACCCCCACACCATGTGCAATGGAATATGCGCCTTGGGAAAAGCGCTTCGCACGTGAACGAAGGCACCACGGCGAGTGGTGGCGTCAGGCTTCTGTGGTGGGTGAGACCTGCGCTTCGGCAAGCATAACTTGAGCTACGCTTGGCCAAATTAAGCACGGTTTGGTGCGTTCGAAAGCTCATGGCTAGCCCTATAAATGTTGTGATCATGTCTATGTTCCAAAACTAACGCAAAACGACGTTATTCCCTTCGCAAACTGACAGTCTCTAAATTCCTGCTCACATGGCGTGAGGCGACCAGAAAGCTCACGCTCAATCTCAGATTTGACCAAAAAAGTAGACGTGAACCACTAGAGGCGATCAGAAAAACGTCGGGACCGCACCATGCGGACTCATCCTGATACCATCTACTGCGGGAGTTCAACTCCCTGCACATGGGGGAGACCGAGACAGTCACCGCTTACGGGCAGCGGGCTAAGGAGATCCTCCGTCGCCTAGGCACCTGTGCTCCACCCCTTTTCGCCACGCTCCTCACCATCAAGCACGGTGCCACCGGCGCGTACGCGGACGTCTTTGTCCACTACTCTCAGGATGTCCTCTCCACCATGGCAGCCTAGGGCACCCTCATTCCCTGGGCATACGAGCTCTTCCTCTGGATTGAGGAAGCTCACCCGTAGTTCCGCCTCCAGTGCACAGAGGCCCTTGCCTCCCCTGCCATCGCTTCCATGGTCGTCGCTTCCCCTGGAGTAGCTACCTTCACCAGCTTCTTAGCGCCGGGGAAGAAAAACTGCCCGGGCAAGAAGGGCAAAGGTCAGCACCAGCAGCAGTCGACCGGGTCCAGCGTTGGTGGCTGGATCTGCCACAACTGTGGCCAGCCAGGGCACGGATGGTACACATGCCCACTACTGACGGATGAGGTGCACTTCATCGCCACCATGCGCCGCCAGCGGGAGCGCCGTCTCGCCTCTGCCACCACAGTTGTCACCGGCCCTGCACCTCGACCGAGTCCAGCAGCTCCACTCCTCCAACAGCCACACTATTCCCACCGACGCCAACTCCGCAGTAGCGTTTCCCGCAGCCGTCGGTGCCTCCGTTCCCTTCACCGGAGCAGTCCTCCTTCTATTTGGACTCAGGCGCTATCACTTCACACTCAATCTACACTCCCGGGCCATCTACGCGTGAGCGTCAGTTGGAGTAGCTCATTACTCTCCAGCTCGACCTGCCTCGCCCTCCCTCCAGGGAAGTGTGAGTTGTGTCACGTCCTGCTCGTCTCCCTTGCCCTGCATGACTGAGGTTGAGCTACGGTCGTGTCCTGCTTCCTTGTCTATCTTGCCATCTTCTGTGGTCTCCTGTGCCCTCCTTCGTGACGACGTCGCGTGGCTTGATGATTGGCAGTCTCGGTTCACGCCCCCTTCCACCGCGTCCGCGTCTCTTGCTTGCTGCCACGTGACTGTTAGCCATCTGGTGACTCCAGTCCAGGACCCTACCAAGACCTAGATCATTGAATCCGGGGCCACGGATCACAAGACGACCTCTTGTAAGGCCTTTAGTATGCATGGTCATGTTGGCGATGTATCCGGTGTCCGGACGGGCTACAGACAAGTGCTACCTGTCCGCGACGTCAATGTCGTTCCTTTCCGTGGTCCTACCGGTAATGTGTTCTTGACCGATTTCCTCTTCATCCCAGGTCTTGAGCTCAGCCTCCTATCCGTTACTACCCTTGATTGCATGAGCATGGACGTTGTGCACTCGCATGGTGTTGGCACTGTGTCGTTTTGTCCGTCCGGTCTTGTCGTTCTTCATACCATTACCCGTGGCAACCTATGGGACGTCCCTCGTCTGTCCTCCTCTCCTTTTGTCCCCTCCCCGTCGACCGCCACAGGCCATGTGTTGGTCACTAGCACTCTCTCTCTACTGCATACTTGCCCCTTGCACCGCCGCCTTTGCCACGTCCACTCTGCTGCCGTCGATAGCATGCTCCGCACCCAGCCGGCCAAGGGCCTTGACGCGTACACTTTCCCTTGGCCGTGCCCCACGGAGTGCATTGATTGCACTCAAGGCAAGATGCACCGGTCCACATACCCTCAGTCCTCCTCCCGTGCATTCGCCCCACTAGACCTGGTCCATTCTGATGTCATGGGTCCTCTCCCTACTGATTCCTTTGACAAGCATGGCCGATGTGTCGTCACTCTCACATCCAACTACTCTCGCTACCGCTTGGTCTTCTGCCTTTGGCAGAAGAGCGATATCGCCCATGCCATTCAGGACTGGCTTGTCCTTGTGAAGTACGAGTGTGGTTGATTTTTTGCCGCTTTTTCTTCGATCGCGATGGTGAGTACATGGGCAAAACCACGACTTTCTCGCCTCCTACCGTGTCCACCACGAGACATCAGCATCCTACACGCCCTCTCAGAACGGTGTCTCCGAGCGGTGGAAGGGCACTATGGCCGACGCTGTCCGCACCATGCGGGTTGAGTCTGGTCTCTCTGATGGTTTCTACTTCGAAGCCATGGCCTACATGACGTGGGTGTGGAACCGGGTTCCCCAGTGACCCCTTCCCCGCCAGTCCATGCAGTACCAGCACTGGTGCGGTCAGTGCACTGACCTCCGCCAGGCTTGCGTCTGGGGCTGCGTGGCCGTTTTGTGGCTGCCTGTCCCGCAACAAGGCGGCAAGCTCGCTCCCCGCGGACGTCCTGGCACCTTTCTCGACGTCTCTCGTTAGTCCAAGGCCTGGCGCTTCTAGGATCCGTCCCAGCACTGCATCGTCGAGTCCCGCGATTCCCTCTTCGTTAAGGAGTTGTTTCCTCGCGATCTTATTCGCTCCAGCTCATACGTGGTCGTCCCATCGCGTGGGGGAGTGGTGAGTCCGTCCTTTGTCCTGCCGCTTCTGGGTGAAACATCACTTACTCCCTCTGAGCCGATAGCCCCAGTCGCGTCCACTCGCCCCTACGGTCCAACAGCCCCAGTCGCGTCCGCTGGACCCTCCGAGCCAACAGCCCCAGTCGCGCCCGCAGGCCCCTCCAGGCCAGCAGCCCCAGTCTCGTCCGCTAGCCCCTCCGAGCCGGCAGTCCCAGTCACACCCGCTGGCCCCTCTGGGCTAGTAGCTCTAGTCGCGTCCGTTGACCCCTCCGAACCGGCAGGCCTAGTCGCGCCCGCTGGCCCCTCCAGGCCAGCAGCTTTAGTCGCGCCCGCTGGCCCCTCAGGGCCGGCAGCCCCAGTTGTGCCTGCTGGCCCCTCCGCGCCAACAGACCCAGACGTACCCAGTGGCCCCTCCGGGCCAGCAGCTCCAGTCGCGCTCGATGGCCCCTCAAGGCCGGCTGCCCCAGTCGCACCCGCAAACCCCTCCGGGCAGTAGTCCCAGTCGCGCCCACAGGCCCCTCCGAGCCAGCAACTCCAATCACGCCCGTGGGCCCCTCCGGGCCGGCGGCCCGAGTCACGCCTGCTGGCCCCTCCGTGCATGTAGCCCCAGTCACCCCCGCTGGCCCCTCCGGGCCAGCAGTAGCAGTCACGTCGGCTGGTCCATCCGTGCCAGCAGCCTCGTCCGCCTCCGTCAGCCCGTCGCACTCTGTGCCATCTCCTGCCCTACCACGCTACACGCGTGGCCCAGGCGGCAACCTCCGACCGAAGCCGTCAGTGAGCGCACAGACCGCTGCACCACACCCTGTGGCACCTCGGCCCCCCGTCACTTCACATGTCTCTTCCACTCCTACGGTCGTGAGTGGGGACCGTGGCACCAAGGCCCTCGGCCTCACCACGTTGGCCATCAATGCAGACCTTCACCCGGGCTCCGCACTGGGCTACGCCATGCTCCATCACGAGCATCGGCATGTCTTCCTGGCTGCACTCGCGCGCATCCCACCTGGAGCTCGAGATGCACATGCCTTTTCAGACCGCTCCATAGCACGTCCAGAGGACCCAGCCACCCTACGTGAGGCTCGAGCCTCTCTTGAGGCCGCGCATTGGGATGCTACCTGTGCCGACAAGCTCAGTGCTATCCGGGAACACCACGTGTATGACCTCGTTGACCTCCCTCCAAGTCGGAAGGCCATCGGTGCCAAGTGGGTCTTCCGGCGCGAATGGAAGCCGGACGGGTCCTTGGACAAGTACAAGGCCCGCCTCAGAGTCAAGGGGTTTGCTCAGGTCCCCCGGGTTTATTTTGACCAGATCTTTGCCCCAATTGGTCGGTTCTCCACTAGCCGGGCGCTTTTCAGCCTGGTTACCCAGCATGGGTGGGAGTTGCATCAGATGGACGTGAGCAACGCTTTCCTCCATGGCTTGCTAGAGGGTGAGGAGCTCTACATGGTGCAGCCCCCAGGTTTTGACGACGGCATTGGGAGGGTCTGGCGGCTGCGGAAGGCCCTTCATGGCCTGAAGCAGTCGCCTTGGTGCTAGAACCACGAGATCAGCAGCACACTCCTCCGCGGTGGCCTCAAGCGCAACACCGCTGACCCCACACTGTTCGTCAGCCCGCGAAGCCAGACCTTCACCGCTGTTCTGGTCTATGTCAATGATCTCCTCATTGTGTCGCCAGACATGGCTGCCATCCACCGTGTCAAGGACCTGCTGCACACCGCCTACCAGATGAAGGATCTCGGGTCTGCCGGAGTCTTCCTGGGCATGGAACTCGAGCATGATCACTCCTAGTGCATCCTGCATGTGCACCAGGCTGCCTATGTGCAAACCATGTCCACTCCCTTTACCAAGGACCTTCCCCTCGTGCTGAACGCATCTTCACCCATGTCACCTCATGGCCAAGTAAAGCTCAAGAACCCTGACCCAGCCGTTGTGTGGGAGCCAGTTGGCGTGGCCACATATGTGCGAGACATCGGGTCACTGATGTTCCTGACGCGCCCTGACATCGCATTCGCCGTCAATCTCCTGGCTCAGTTTTCTCGGGATCCGCGTCACCTTCACTTAAAGGCCGTGATCCGAGTCCTGCACGATGTCGTCTCTACTCCTCGGCGTGGTCTCATGTTTTGCCGCCAGCCATCTGTTGTCGCGGTGGGTTACCCTGACAGTGACTAGGCCGGCAGTTCGGACGGTAAGAGTCAAACGGGCTGGATGTTTCTGATTGGTGGCACTGCTGTGTCTTGGTGCAATGGCAAGCAGGGGTGCCTTGCGCGTAGAACTACCAAGGTTGAATACGTGGCCCTTGGCTCAGGCACATGTGAGAGCGTGTGGTTGCATCGTTTGTTGTCCGAGTTGTGTCAGTTCGTCGCATCCATCACGTTGCATTGTGACATTGAGAGTGCCATGGCCATCGTTGACAATGATAGCGTACATCACAGAGACACACAAGGAACATCAACATTGAGTATCACAACATGCGTTTGTCGGTGCATGACGGAAGCATTAGCATTTTGTGGGTTGAGACAACACGGCAGCTAGCTGACTTCTTGACCAAGGCACTAAAGTGTGACTCGTTCAAGAAGGCTAAGAATTCGATTGGCGTGCGTCCGTGAGTGGCCCTCTTGGTCCCTGCCTGCGTCTCTGCGTGCCCTGGGGAGTCTGTCTACTGACTGTATCTCTGCTCATCCATGTGCACTACGCCTGTCAGTCATGGGGGAGTGTTGGTTTTTACGCATCTCTCATTGTGCTCTGTTGTGTCCTCCCGGCTTGTGTACATCGGCGTGCAGATGACTGACGGCAAGACTCGACGCTGCTAGAGTGTTGCCCAGTGGAGCTGACGCACGCTGAGGCCTACTCGTAGTTTGCTAGAACCTCCTCTCCGGCAACATGCTCAACTCCATTGGCAGGCCTCCTCGGCGGTCGGGCCGCTGGTGATCATTGCCACCGCAGATGTTGTCTGCATGCGTCAGGTGCTGGATCTGATTGTACCATCGCTTCTGTAGCGTCATGCTCTACCTAGGGTCCATGTCTCATGTTACATGGCACTGTTTGGCATCATGGACCATCGTAGGCACTGCCTGGGTTCGGGCAGCCATGACTCTTTGCTGCTATTTTTCTAGCTTTTCTGACCGCATGACTGCGTTTGCAGCGTCAGTGTTATGGTATGGTCCAGTTTTCAGGCAAAACGGAAGACGCCCGGGTTTTGGGTTGTCAGCCGTCTGGCAGGGCTCCTCAAGAAAACCTTGCCTGCCAGAGAATAGGTCTAGGTTTTTTTTCTGATTGGCTGGTTCTCTGAGTAACAAGCCCTAAAGAGCTGGGAGGGGAACTAGAACTTGGAGGGGTCTCCCATTGTTGCTCATTCTTCATTCTTTATCAGTCACTTTCAGTTTTCAGCTGCATACTGGCGCTAACACTGGCGCGCACGTTTCTGAGTAACAAACCCAGAGCTTCCAGACTTCGACTCTAGAGCAGCAGACTGAGGGGGTAGCAGACTTAAGCAACGAGCGTGGAAGCCCGCACGCTTCATCAACAACGCTGCTGTCCCAACTTACTGCCTAGCTTTTCTATTTACGTAGGGGCTCCTCAGTTGTCTGAACGACAAACCAAAAGAAGCGTGAAGTGCAGAAACAAAAACTCTGTGCAATTGTATGATGAACGAGCAAGGATAGCACCATTGAGAAAATGGATCCTGGGAGGTGGTCAACGAGAAAACACCGGAGACAACGTGAGGGCTGACCGGCTGGTGCTTATAATGTCAATGCATCCATCCAGTGTCCCGGCATACCAGCGAGCCATGGCAAAAAGTCCAAAGGTCACCGTGACTGACACACCAACACTCCCGCATGACTCATAGACACTAGTCAACCTACAGTCACCACGAGCGAGAAAGGGTCACAAGACGATGGCAATGACAGCGTACGGCAAGGGGCATGCGACAGAGCCACACAGCAACTACGAACAAAGAGAGGGAGCAACAAGAGCGGGATACGAATCACGTAGGAGCACAGGCAGGCGCAAGAGTCCCAACATTGCATTCAGCAAGAATGAACTTTCCGCTGCACAACGCTTTTGTGAGAAATTCTGCACCCTGATGTTGCGTGTTGACATCCACGACAGAGACATTGCCAGGTAATGTATGCTCGCATACAAAGTGATGCTCAATGTTGATGTGCTTAGTGCGCGTGTGACACATGTCATCATGCTCTGCCATGCGGCGCGTGCTCTCATTGTTGTTGGGGATGGTGGTGTAGCGGATGGGCTATCGCAACTGCTGCATGAGATGAAACAAACAGATGCTTTCACAGACCCTAGCCCCCAATGCGATGTACTCAACCTCAGTCAAGCTCCGCGTTGCCCAACCCTTCTTACCACTCCTCCATGAGACAGTTGTACCTCCAACAAGAAAGATGTAGCCAGACCGGCTGCGCGCATCGCGATAATGGGCCCAATCGCTGTTGGTGTATCCATCAACAACAACAGACAGTTGTGCACGAAAGCACAAGCCCGGTCGTGGGATAGACACGACATATCGCACCACGTGCAGAGCAGCTTCCACATGGAGCTGACGCAAATGCTGTGAGAACTATGGCAAGAAGTTCACAACAAAGGCAGCATCTGAGCGCGGCATGGTCCCGAGGAAAATCAGGGAGCCAATGACTCGGAGGTATGTGGTGACATCAACAGGCTCCCCTACATTATCTGGGTCTACTAACGTGAGGAGCCTTTCCCCAACGGGCGTTATAGGCGTGGATACAGAGGGGACTATGGCAAAGATGTCAGCAAAGAACTCCCCAAGCGTCCTCACGTAACCAGCCTGATGCACATGTCGTGCGCGACACTGGCGATCACACTCAATCTCTATTCTTAGGAAGACACGAGCTGGACCAAGGTCCATCTTGTACACAAACCGGAGGAGATCCTTCACAATCTGGACAGCTAGCGGGTTGGGAGACGCGATCAAGAGGTCGTCCACATAGACCAGGACAGTGACAAAAGGGGCAGAGGAGACGCTCACGAACAGAGCCGGATCCACTGTGCTGCGATGATACCCGCCCCGCTCCAAGGTAACGGAGATCTCAAGGTTCCAACAACGTGGAGATTGCTTCAGACCATACAAGGCCTTTCGGAGGCGCCAGACCCTGTTTGTGCCATCCTCAAACCCTAAAGGCTGGACGAGATGGATCTCTTCCTCAAGATTGTCGTGCAAGAAGGTATTGTTCACGTCCATTTGGTAGAGCTCCCAGTCATGCTTCGCCACCTGACTCAGTAAGGCTTTTGTTGTGGTGTACTTGCCAACAGGGGCAAAGGTGGCATTGAATTCCACACCTGGCACTTGGGAGAATCCCTTGGTAGTAAGACAGGCCTTGTTCAACTCATCCATTTGGCCTCTCTTTCCTTCGAAATACCCAATGGGCTGATATGGCTTTAGGAGAAAGCAAGAGCTTCATTTTCTCATGAACTCCATGCTCCTTAATCGCAACGAGTTCCTCGTGCATAGCTTGCTCCCAGAGGGCTGCATCTGCACTGGAGCATGCTCTTTGCACTGTGTTTGGTTCAGGCACACGTGTCGTGGTGCAACTCGCAACGAGTGTGGTGGTGACAGTGGGATGTGACAGAGGCCGAGTAGACCTGGCTAGAAGAATTGCTTGATGGAACTTATCAGCAATGAGAGAATATCCAAGCACGGTGTTAGACTGTACCACAGGTGCCTCCAAGCCAAGAGCTTCAAGAACAGAGACAGGAGTCGGTTGTATGGGGTCAACGACAACACCGCAAACTTAACGGACTGACGGCAAGGGCCCAAAGTGGCCAGCCGAGACTGTACAACTGGCAGACGGGACATAGTGAGGTGCAGATTGCAACAGTCTCAGACGACCGCCTGGCGTACGAACAAACGGGGGCAAGATGGGAGGTTGTGAGGGTGTGACTGGGTCCATTGCCGATGGAACCACAACAGGTGATGCAGACAATGACGTAATGGGAGATGACACAGATGTGGCAGGAAATGATGTCGTCATTGACACGTGTGCGACAGGCGAGGACGCAGGCGAAGACACAGTCGCGCCAGGAGAGGACGTAGGCAATGACACAAATGTGACACGAGAAGACAAAGGTGAAGATGCATATGCAATTGGAGACAACATAGGCAACGGCACAGACACGGCAGGAGAGGATGTAGGCGATGACATAGATGTGACAAGAGGGGATGCCGGTGATGATGCAAACATGACAAGAGATGATGCAGGCAACAGCGCCGACGCGGGAGACGGAATGTAGCGACTACCAAAGGACACTCCAAAGATACCACCTCCCCCTGGACGAGAGAAGGGCACAAGCGACGGGACAAAGTGAGAGATGTCACAAAAGAATGTGATTTCAAAGAAGATAGCATCGTGAGACTCGACCACCCGACCATGCAGAGGTCTGTTGACGATCGAGATGTTCTACTTGCACAAGTCGACTGTTGACATCAAAAGATCGACGGTCTTGATGTACTGCTCGATTATTCTGTTAATGAATCGAGATGACGTCGAAACATTCACCACGTTGTCGCGAGCCTACACCAAAATGTATTTGAGCTGTGTTGGGGGACGTGTATCGGACAACATCAATAATTGTACATTAGTTCATCTTTGTGGATAGTTTGACTGAGGGGTCCGCAAACACCGCCTACGATAGTGGGCCCCGCTACTACAGGCCACGGCAGGAGCCGAGGCAAGGAGAACATTGAAACCCGGAAACCTGGAACGTTACTTTCTATAGCATTTGGTTCAGTCATCCTATGAGTCCACATACAGGCATTTTAATTCATGACATTTGTTTCACATTAAAGGTCTCTATACTGAACTAGGTCTTCGTAAGAAAAAGGTATTTTGAAGTGTGTACCACTAAACCATGGTAGTTATTTGGTATTAAAAATTGGTATGGACTCCTTCCACGAACTTTTTGTGTTTTTAATTATACAAGTATACTCATTTGTGTACATAGAAATGTTGAAAATGAAATGGTTTTGTAACTTCTTTGAAGGTTCAATGAAACTTCCAAGTGCACAAATGAAACGTGTACACTAAATGAATAGTTTATTTTCAAGGGGTGATTAACCATGGGTGCACCCAGGTCCTCTTTTTTTTAGTCAATTACTCCGTTAATGACGAGTGCAAAACTTTATTGTATTAGGTGATTTGACTCGCAACTAATTAGCAATACTGGTTCGTCACAAAACTCATTTGCAGTAAGTAGCCCCGGTCTCCGCGGGGTCGCTCCAGTTTTTTTAACCAACCAATTTGAAATCATTCTTCTTTCCTCGAACTTACACAGAAGATCTTTCCTAGTCCGAACATGTTCTAGTGAAGAAGTGTATGTCCAAATCACGCTACGGAAACTTTTTGCGCACACCATAGCTCAATCTAGGTCTCCCTAATAAGACATCTTGCTTCGTAAAAAAAAACATTATTCACGCATCAGATTGAGTGGTAAAACAAAACTTAAACAAATGAAAATAAAAAAGATATGTATATTTCATTTTAAGTCTAGGGGAGTTTTCAATGATTTTGTAGCTTAAACGATAATGTATGAAGAATCAAATCAAAATGAATGAATTTTTTTTAATTGAATTTATCAAGATAAGTATGAGTGGAATAAACAAGACATGACATGGAATTCAAAATACAAATGTTGTGCCCTCATAAAAGATACTAATTATGAACAAGTAAATCAATGGGCACAATTCTATCTATATGTTGTAAAAAGTAAATTTTGTGTTCCAACTTTGTTTTCAACATGGAGGAAGTTCAAAGCTTTTGTTCATGTTGACTAAAACTTGAGAAGGAAGATATAATGAAAACATTTATCTTAATGATAGAATTTGTGTGATGTTTCATGAAAACAACAATGCTATAGTTATGAATTCCAGATAAGTGATGAAATTTAAATATTTTGGAAATTCTACTTAATAATAAATTAATTTGAGAAAATTTTCAACGCAAGTGAAAACTGTTGTACATATGGTTTCAGAATTTTAAATTCCACAAACATGTAATTGAATTTCATTTCACGTTTTTAAGACACTATACAATGTTCTTCATGGAAAAGCAATAATATTAAAACATCATGTTTTGAGAGACTATTGAAATGAATTAATGTATACCCTACTGCCACATGAATTCGTGCTTTTAAATATTTTTTGCCTTACACACGAAGTTCGTTTTTGATTTCTTTTATGGCTTGCACATTAAACGAACGAAATAGTGTGGATCGTGTATGTGATTTCGTTTTGGGTTTTGAATTTATTGACGCCGAGTTCACCTTTTCCATGCAATTCTCGGAGGACGACGTTGCAACGTCGTTGGCGCACGTATTTCGTTTCTGGCAAACAGTCAGGTCCTCACGAAAATTTGTGCTCGGTCACTGCGGCCCGGCGAAACCGAACGGTTGTTGGCGACACGTTTCGTCTATGTGAGGCGTGTCGCACGCCAATGTGAGTGGCCTCCGAGTACAAGTGGTAGGTGACTATCGATTCCTCAGTGTCGCAACCTTTCTTGGCAACATGTCTCGTCTCAGCAGGGGTACGAGGAGGAGGATGATGTCATTGTCTAGTTTCCATGTCACATTTTCCAATTCATCAATGTACATTTTCACTCATTGACTTCTCTCTCTGTCGTTATTTGCATCCGGGCCCACCTTTTGGTGCGGGACCCAGCGCCCCCCCCCTCCCCCCGATCTCTCTCCTTCCGGCTGTGATCGTGCACAGACACACGCGCGATGGCAAGTCGTAACGAATTCACGTAACGGCAGGATATGACCCTAATCTTAAGCTGAGACTAGGTCTTGGTATGTGTAGATCAGTCACTCTCATAGTTTGAAAAGTGAACCCGACAGAGAATTATTAAAACGCACACAAAAGCACACGAAAATATTCTTCGCGCACACGAATACTTAAATTCGAGGTAAAAAACAATTATTTATGCTCGAATTCATGTGGCAGTAGGGTATAATAACTTATAATTAATTTATTTCAAAAGCCTCTTACAATATGATGTTCGATTTGTATAGTTTTCCATGAAGAACATTATACATGGTTTTACCGACGTAAATTTGAATTCCATTACATGTTTGGGGACATTAAAATTCTTAAACCATCCTTACAAAAGTTTTTAAGCTGATTGAAACTTTTTGCAAAGTAATTAAATAAATGTAAAAGATTCTAAAAAATGTAAACTTCATCATTAATCCTGCATTCATCACCATAGCAATGCTACTTTTATGAAACATCACAAAGATAGTTTTTTGCATTATTCCTTTAATCTCATGCTTGTATAAAGATGAACAAAAGCTTTGAACTGTCTCCATGTTGAAAACAATGTTGGAAAAGAAATATCAACCTTTACAACATGAACAGATAGAATTGTGCCCATTAACTTACCATTTCATAATTTTAAACTTTAATGCAGGCGCAAAATGTTGAATAGAGCAGAACGAGGGGGAGGACGGGGAGACGGGAAGGGAACGGCGGCTCTCGACTTCTGGGAGGGGGAGTATCGAGGGAGTTAGCCGTGGGGCCAACTGTCGCTCTTGGCTTGTGAGGGGGAGGAGGCTCTCAAGAGCTGTGAGGGGGAGAGCTCTCGAGAGCTGTGAGGGGGATTGAGGTGGGGGGACTTAGTCGCGAGAGGATATCGAGATGAGAGAATTGAATGTTTTTTGTCAAAGAATGAGTGCCATGAGGGAGCGAGCGTGACCCCTATCGGGTCGCTCGCTCCTGAGCTCGTGGTTCACCACAGAGTGTGGCGAACCACACAAAGTGCACGCAGGTCGCGCGTGTAAATGCCAAGTGCAACCCTAGAGGCAACGTCACAGCGAGACGTACGTCTCGGAAGAAAATGGAACAAGCACAACCTAGCATCACAAGAAAAGAGTGGGCCTAAACTAGGCTCTCTAAAAAAACCAACAACAAACGTTTGCTACTTTAATATGATAGTGCAAGCAAGGGTGGGTGCCCCAAGCAGAAAGCTTGAACACCATACCACAAGCCCTAGAGGAACACCAGAAGTCACTGGCAGGGCCACTAACTAGATGGGACGTACGAACAAGAGCGATGCGGAGCAGGCTACTACGGAGATGGCGACGCAGGGTGCCGGCTGAGTCATCTCGTCAAGAGAACCCCGCTAGAAGCGTACGGCCGAAACACCCGGCCGGAAGGACGCGTCTGCAACACTCCACCAGAGGCGCCCATCTAGAGGCACCTTGCCAGAAGCACTCCACCAGAAGCACCCCACCAGTAGCACCCGTCCAGAAGCGCCTCCTCCACGGGTACCACACCAGAAGCCCACGAGCGAATCACTCGCCAGCAGCACTCATCCAAAAGTACCCAGCCGACACACCCTGCCAAGAGCGCCATGCGGCCACGAGCGACAGTCGCGAAGCGTCTAGCGAGGACAGGGAGAGGGCCAGAGGAGAGAATCAGGGACTTGCATCTCACCGCCCAGTGGCACACGGCAACAGAGGCACCAACAAGACACGAGGGGAGGCAGAGGGAAGAGATGGGAAGGAGAGTGGGCGGAGACGAATGGGAGACACTACGCCGGCGACGGAGAGAATTGGATGTGAAAGAACCTGCAAGAAACGTGCACACGGAGGGGAGAAGCTCTTAGCACGAGAAGGGGCAGAGATGTAGCGTATGAGCGGTCATCGAGCAGAGGACCAAACAACGCAGGTATGGGGAGTGGGGAGATGAGAAAAAGGGAAGTCTCAGTCTAGCAGGGGTAGTGTCCAAAGACCAACGGAGGCGATACTCGAAGCGAAGGCAGGCTGGTGGAGAGCCTTCGTGAGGAAGCCCGCAATCTGAAACTCAGCCGAGATGAACCGACGAGAGACATCACCTGTCGCGACAACGTCACGCACGTAGTGGTGTCCAATGTTGATGTGCTTTGCGTGACGATGAAGCGCACCAGCGTTCCTGGCAATGGCCAACCCACTCTCACTTTCTGTGTGAAGGGGCACAGCTCGGGTGGGGAGACGAAGCTCACCAAGAAGGCGACGAAGCCACATCGCCTCGGCGGCAGCACTACCCAAGGCCATGTACTCGGCCTCCCCAGTGCTGCAAGCGACACAACCCTACTTCCCGCTGCACCAAGAGATGGTAGCAAGGGTGAGAAGGAAGACGAAGCCGCTGCGGCGACAAGCGTCCGAATTGCGGGCATAGTCACTGTCAGCGTAGCCTGCCAGGAGAGGCACGCCCGACCCGGCCTAGAAGACGAGGCCAGCACGTGTAGACCTGAGAACGTAGCAAAGGACATACGCAGCTGCTTGGAGGTGGGCCGTGCGAGGCTCGCGGGCATACTGGGCCACGACGTTCACGGCGCAGGCGATGTCTGGGCGAGTGGTGCCAGCGAGGTATGTGAGCATGCCAATGATGGACTGAAATGTGACGGCGGACTCCAGCACACCTGACTCTGTGTTGTGGGCCACACAAAGGGCGAGCTGGGTACTCAGTGGCATGAGCGAGGAGGCAGCAGGGAGAGGGCGGGAGAGGTCGACAACAGACGCGAAGCGGTCCACAAGAGTCTGGACATAGTGCTCCTAATGGACCAATAGACAGCCAGGAAGGCGCTCGATCTGCATCTCCAAGAACATGGCCGCAGGACCAAGGTCCTTAATGCGGTACGCCGAGGAGAAGAGACCCTTTGCCTCGGAGATCGCCGAGGAGGACGGAGAGGTGATGAGGAGGTCATCAACATACACCAAAATGAAGGCGGGCACGAGAGTTGTGCTACTGATGAAGAGGGAGGGGTCGGACTGACTAGGGTGAAAACAGCCACGAACAAGGGTGGACGAGAGCTCCTCATTCCAACAACGAGGGGACTGGTGGGGACCGTACAGTGCTCAATGAAGGCGGCAGACTTGTCCAGTACCATCGGAGAAGCCAGGAGGGTGGACCATGTAAAGCTCCTCCTCAAGATGACCGTGGAGAAATGCATTGTTCACATCCATCTGGTGAAGCTCCCACCGATACTAGGCCGTAACACAGATGACAACACGACTTGTCGTAAAGCGGCCGACAGGGGCATAGGTGTCGGTGAAGTCTACGCCGGGGACCTGGGAATAGCCTTTGGCCGTGAAGCGAGCCTTGTACCGATCGAGGGCACCCGAGGTTGTGAACTTCTTGCGTAAAACCCATTTGGCCTTAATATCTATGCGACCAGGAGGAAGGTCAGCGAGCTCGAGCACACCATGCTCAGCCAAGGCAACAAGCTCTGCAACAACAGCCGCGTGCCAGGCAGCAACGTCCGGACGAGCAAGGGCGTCGGCGAGGGTGAGGGTATCGGACTCGTCTAGGGAAGAGGGAGAGGAGGAAGCAGGCGGGACAGATGTGACTGCGAGCAGACGCGTAGCAGACGCCGGTGCGCCGACGAAACGATGGTCAGTACAAGCATCGAGCGCATAGCGAAACTCGAGATGAAAGAAGTGGCGACCGTGGGCGTGACCCGGATGGAAGGTTTAAGACGACAGAGGGCGAGAGGGAGGGAGCACAACAGCGGAGGAGGGAAGAGGTGAGGAGGGAAGGAGAAGATTAGAGACCACCAAAGAGAGGAGGAAGGGGGGAGGGAATGATAGCGAGGGAGGCGGAGGGGCGACAGACTAGGGGGTAGCAAGAGGAGCAGGGGAAGCGAGCGGGGGAGAAATGGGTGACGACACAACGATGAGAGGAAGTGGACAAGCGAGGGGAGGAGAGGAGGAAGGGTACGGAACGAAGGAGGAAGGGGGGAGAGGTGCAGCGGAGACACAGGAGGGGGAGGGAGGAGACGACGCAGGGACTGTAGATGAGGGAGAGACAGGGGACGAGGAGGAAGGTAGGAGAACGACGGGGAGGGAATAGAGGTACAGGTAAGAGCGCAAACGGTGCGAGAGCAGGTACGAGAAGAAATAGGTGAGGAGGGTGGAGGGTTGTCTAGGATACAAGGAGGCAACGGAGAGTCAGGGACGGGCGGAGCAGGAAGAGGGATGCGAGGGGAGTGAGAAGGGGGAGGAGGGATGGAGGGACGAGCCCAGGCAGCACGTGTGTGCATCCACGAGTGGGGGCGAGGGGGAACACCGAGAAGAGAAGCGGGGCTGGGGACGAGCGGATAGGGGGGAGACTGTCGGAGGAGAAGATAGGTAAGGGGGGGAAGCGGGTGCTGAAGGGGATTGAGAGGGAAGAGGAAAGGGCGGAAGGGTCTCGCAAGTGAGGACGTNTACAAGGAGGCAACGGAGACTCAGGGACGGGCGGAGCAGGAAGAGGGATGCGAGGGGAGTGAGAAGGGGGAGGAGGGATGGAGGGACGAGCCCAGGCAGCACGTGTGTGCATCCACGAGTGGGGGCGAGGGGGAACACCGAGAAGAGAAGCGGGGCTGGGGACGAGCGGATAGGGGGGAGACTGTCGGAGGAGAAGATAGGTAAGGGGGGGAAGCGGGTGCTGAAGGGGATTGAGAGGGAAGAGGAAAGGGCGGAAGGGTCTCGCAAGTGAGGACGTCGACAAGAGGGGTGAGGGGGAAGGGGTGGGCAGAGGAGGCGGCAGGTGGTGAGGGCAGCGGAGACGGTGTCATCGCGACAGGGACGGATCTCCCACGAGATCCACAGGGGAGGACGTCTATGAAGGGGCATCCTCTGGGACATCCTCAATGGAGAGGAGAACAGGGTCCGCACAGCGAGCGGGAGAAGTCACATAGGGGGAGCTTGCAGCCTCGGCCGCAGTCAGTGCAGGGGGGACTCAAGGAGGTAAGGGGGGGAATCCGGGAGGAGAGACAGGAGACAGCACGGGAGATGGCAGGAGGGGACGGAGGGAAGAGACAGACGGCGGACCGCCACGGCGGTGCAAGGGGGGTAAGGGAGGCAGGGGAGATGATGGAGGTGGGGGAGACAGAGCGGGCAGAGAGGGGGGAGGTGGGACGGGAGGGGAGGTAGAGGGAAAGTCCTAGGGTGGNTGACCGCAGTCAGTGCAGGGGGGACTCCAGGAGGGGAGGGGGGGAATCCGGGAGGAGAGATGGGAGACAGCACGGGAGATGGCAGGAGGGGACGGAGGGAAGAGACAGACGGCGGACCGCCACGGCGGTGCAAGGGGGGTAAGGGAGGCAGGGGAGATGATGGAGGTGGGGGAGACAGAGCGGGCAGAGAGGGGGGAGGTGGGACGGGAGGGGAGGTAGAGGGAAAGTCCTAGGGTGGAGAGGAGAGGAGACAGACACGGGAGAAGGCCTCCTCACAGAGGCGGGGACGGGCACAGAGGGGAGAGGAGCTGTAGGAGGGGACAAGAGGACAGAAGAAGGTGGCAGGAAGGAAGGGAGAACGGGGGGAGGGGGGTGAGAGATCGGCGGCAGGACTGCCGAAGCGGGCACGAGAGAAGGGACAGGAGCGGGGATGGCAGAAGGCGGAGGAGGCAAGGGGGGTCACTGAAGAAGGTGATAAAGGAGAAGGGGCACCAGCAACCACCAGGCTGTCGGAGGTGTAGGCCATGATAGAGGTCGGGGGAGGGAGATAGCGATCCGCACGGAAGGCACCAAAAGTCAGCTGCTCAAAAAAGCGAGCGTGATAGGACTCGATGATTCGATGGACAACCGGGTCCCAGAAAAGGTATGCACGAGAATGAGGCGCAACCCCAAGGTTGACGGAGAGACGGCCAGGCGAATTGAGCTTGCCAGACCGAGACAGAGGAGTGAGGTAGACGGTGGCCATGGTGCCCCAAACCACGGCCTGACTAAGGTCGGCACCGCGACCAAAGAACACCTGGAATGGTATGGTGTCGGGGGCGAGTGGGCCATGCGGGATCCGGTTCCAAATCCACGGGTTTGGAACACACATGTGCGATAACGGGCCGCCTTAGACCAAAAGCTGTGGCCTTGATTAAGAAAGCCAGCCTTAGTCATCATCGTGCGGACTCCCTTGACGAGTGTCCGGTTCCAACGCTCTGCAACCCCATTCTACTACACAGAATAGGGAGTGCAGAGCTCATGAACAACAATCCTCTCGGTCAAAGAATGATGCCGTGGCACCGAAGAAATTGCCACAGTGGTTAGACCGAAAGTGCAGTAACTGGTGACGACTCTGTCTCTGTACGGACGCGTACCACACTGGATGGTCTGAGCAACATCGCTCTTTTCTCCAAGAAAAAAGACCCATGTGTAACAAAAATAGTCGTCGATGAGGCTGAGGACATACGTGGCATGCTCAGCAAGCGATTCATCCTGGAGAGGGCCAAGGATGTCAGCATGCACGAGCTCGAGAGGAGCAGATGCATGTTAGGGAGAGGAGGGAACAGGAAGACGATGCATCTTGTGGACGGCACAAAAGGTGCAATTGGTAGCGCAAGGGGCCCAGAACGAGGGTTCGAACAGGCCATCTACAAGAGGGTACAGAGGAGGGAGGCCATAGCAGGGGAGGGAAGATGGCAAAGGCGACAATGAAGAAGGTGCGAGAGAGCCAAACAAGAGAGTGCGACAAGCGCAACAGCATCCACCGCGAGCGCAGAGATGGAGCGCGGGCTGAGAACCTGGTACAAGCCCTTGCCAGGGGGCCGACGCCCCTGGAGGACGATGCATCCACTGGTGCGATCAGTAACAGCGACGAGAACGAGGGCGTAAGTGGTATAAAAGCCGCATACGTCGAGTGTCGGAACAGACAGAAGGGAAAAATCAAGGGCCGAGATGTAGAGAACGAAAGACAAGGTGAGGGAGCCGACCGAAGAGGTGAGGTAGACAGTGTCCACACCGAGTACGGGGAGGGGGCCTCCATCACCAGTGTACACCGAAGTGATGGTAGAGACAGGACTGAACTCTGTGAATAGCTCGCAAACAGGACACATGTGGTCGGTCACGGCACCGTCGACCACCCCAGACGGAGCCACAACACGCTAAGTGCCACAAAGGAGGTAGTATGCAGTCGTACGAGAGGAGGGGGGCGACGGATAGAGGCCTGAGGAGGGGATGCTAGGGGGAGTGGGACAAGGCACAAGAGCAGCTAGGAGATCAAACAAAGGAGACATACCAGCAAACGACGGGCCGCCAAGAACACCCTCGGCAAGGATGCGGTGGATGAGAGCAATGATAGAATCCTCGGTAAGGGGAGGGGGTGCCACACGTGCTGGTGGTGGACGGACGGGGGCGGCAAGAGGAGGAGCACCGAGGACCGCAGCACGTGGAGGGCCGCCAGGGGCAACATAAGGTCGACCACGGAGGAGGGCGCACTGACACGCAATACGCTCACGAAGATTGGGGGGCGGGGGTAGCAGGCACACATCATGACGATGACCCACAACCTCGCATTTCCAGCATGTGGACAGGCAAGCACCGCCACCGCCACCACCACCACCTTTGCCATGCAGAGCACGAACAGGAAGGGCATGAGCCGCCAGAGGGGAAAGGAGGTCGGGCAGGCCGTCGGTCAAGGCAGGCTCAGAAGGAGGGATAGCAGGCTGGCAGACTGCCCATAAGGAGCAGAGCCCCTCCAGCAGAACCGGCCAGACGGCACCGGGTGTCTGGTATGCGGCCTGAAGGGTAAGGACGAGGGGAAAGGAAGTAAGAGTGCCAGAGAAGGAAGGTCCAAGACTAGCGACGACAGAAGTGACAAAGGCCTGATCTGTCAAGGAGATGCCTGTAGTGAGAAGCTCGCTCTGGAGGAGCTCCGTGCACCCCAGGTAGGCACCCAAGGACTCGTCAGGGCAGCGATGGAGAGCCGGAAGATCAGTGAGGAGAAAGGATTTAGAGCAAAGAGAGTCAGAAGAGTAAAGAGCGAGAAGAGCAGTCCATGCCTCGTGAGAACGAGCAGGGAGAGTGGCAATGGGTGCAAACCGATCGAGCTGACAAAGGGCGACAAATGGGGTAGCAGAGTAGAGGAGGTGGAAAGCAAGGGCACTGCGATTAGGATGACTGAGGGGAAGGGAGGGAGAGGGGTCATAGTGCTCCCAGAGGTCATGCATGTGGGTCCAGGACACGAAGCGTGGGGACCAATTAGAGAACGGGGTGCCCGGGACGTGTCCGGGAGCAGTAGTCAAGGACAGCGAAGTGGCAGGAGAGGAGTGGAGACCAAGGCGGGCGAGTTCAGTGACTGCAAGAGTCATGGCATCGAGGCAAGCCTCGGTGTGGACAAGCGCAGCAGCCGGGTCACTAAGGGGAGGTGTGCCAACAAGGACAGCGCCACCGACTGGGGGAACACCGCCAGCCGGGGCAACGCCACCGGCGGGCAAAGCGCCACCGGGTGGGATGGCAATACCAGCACAAAGAGCACCGCCCACAGCGATGACACCGGCAGGGGCGGCGGCATGGCTAGAGGCGACAACAACAGCCGGAGCGACGGCACCGCCGGGTGCGAGGGCAGCACTGGGGCTTATAAGGCTGTCACGAGTGACGACATTACTAGGGGCGACGGCACTCCCAGCGGCGATAGCATTGCTGGCCACGAAAGCACAACTAGGGGTGACAATGCGGCCGATAGCGAGGGCACCGCCGGGGGCGACAGCACTGCCTAGAACGACAACGCCTCCAGAGATGATGACAGGGCGCACGGAGTCACTGGGGATGTTGGAGCCAGGACAGTTAGGATCAACAGTGGCGATAGGGTGGACAGGGGGAATGGTAGGGGGTATACCGACGGGACGGAACACGGGCGTGTCAAGGATGGCCACGGAGAAGGGGAACTCAGGAGCTCTGGTATGGGGTGGGCGGCAGCATGGTGGCAAAAGGGGGGCACGGAGCGATTCGAGAGTTGCGATGACAGTGGCCTCCGCAGCAGAACGAGGGAAGAGGACGAGGGGGTCGTCAACGAGGTCGTGATCAATGGAGGCAGGAGGACTCGGAGCGCGGGAGGAGACATCCATAGGGGATGCTTGCACGTGGCCCGCACGGGCTACATCCGTCGCAGCAAGCGTGCTAGAGAGGCCGAGATCGGCCATTACGCTGCTAGCCACGGACCGAGGGACAAGGGATGCAAGGAGTGAACGACTTCAAGAGGAGCGAGCATACAGGGGAGGGGAAGGGTGAACCATGGTGTCAGGTGTGTATTTAGGGAAGTTCACTAAAGGGTTAGGGATGGGGGAGAGGGAGGATGAGGGGGTACCAGGGAACATGAGAAGGGATAGACGGACGGATGGACCCAGCACACACGCAAGTGGGGGAGGAGAGTGGGGAGCGAGTGAGGGGGCATCACAGGGGTGCGGGCAAAATCAGCACAGAGAAGACAGAAGGGGACACAAGGGAGACCAGTGGACAGGGCCGGTATCAGACGGCACAGGGGAAAGGGAGCAAGAGAGCGCAGGGGGAAGCGAGAGGACTAGGCGAGAGAGCAGAGAGAGTAGAGCGGGAGCGGGGAGAGAGAATTGAGAGAGAGAAGGAGAGAGAGGGAGAGGAGGGAAGGGAGGGAGGTGGAGGGAGAGGAGAGCGGAGAGGGAGGGAGAGGGCAGACCACTGCGGCAGGTGTGGAGAATGGAGGAGGATGCGAGGGAGCACCACGGGGAGGGAAGAAGAGAGAGTACGCGAAGAAGAGCGAGAGGGGGAGAGGAGGGAGAGGCGACAGAGAGTGTGGGAGGGACAGGAAGAATGAACGGGCCGGTGAAAAGGAAGGAGGGGATGGGAGAGCAAGAGAGAAGAAAGGGATGTGGGCCAAGAGAGGGTGGAAGGGAAGCACAGAAGGAGAGAAGGGAGGAGGAAGGTAGAAGAAAAGCGGCAAAAACAAAAAAGGAGGGAGCAGAGCGAGAGAGGGGGGGAAAGCAAGAGCAAAGCAATAGAGAAAAAAAGGGGAAGAGAAGGGAATTGCAAGTCAGGGGAGGCGGGAGGCAAGGTGGGAGGCGGCGAAGTGCAAGAACAGGAGCGGACGGGGTGACGGAAGAGGAAGAGGACAAGGCCAAGGATAATCACACATACAAAGAGACAACAAAGGCGCAAGAGGCAGGAATCACGCACGCCGCATGCACAAAGCAAGAGCAGTAGCAATAAGAGAGGGGGGCGCGAGAGGAGGTCACAAGGCAACGTGGAAAGGCTGGCGGGCACGAGCCGCCCAAGGGGCGCACACGAGGTGCAAGAGGGCGCTCACGAGGCACAGAGATGGGGGAGTCAGGGCCCAAGGAGGGAAGGGGAGAAGAGATGGAAGATCAGAGAGAAAGGCACAAAGAGAGAGGAAATATGAAACAAAAGATGGAGAAAAAGTCCGGAAGACAAGGTAGTGCATATCCAAAGACCCAAGGATCGAGAACATGGAGGAAGCCGAGAGCCCACGCACCCAAGGGGCCGGAAACCAAGGAGTGGAACACGGGCAGGGGAGGAGAATTGAGAAACCAGGGCAGAGAGAGGTGAGAGAGGACACTAGGGAGGAGATGAACCAAAGAAGGGGGAGCAAAGGGAGAGGAAAAGGAGGGAGCAGAGAAAGGGTGGACGAAGAAGGGAGGGACGGGAGGAAGAAACGGGCGGGTGATGACAAGGGGGAAATGGGAATGCAAGAGGAAAGAAATGGATGGGGACCAAGAGAGGGTGGAAGGGAAGCAGAAGAGGAGAGAAGGGGAGGGGGAGGTAGGGAGAACGAGGAGCAAGAAGGGGTGGAAGAGGTGAGAGAGGAGAGAGCAAGGGAAGTGAAGAGGAGGGGAGAGGGAGCAAGGAGACGGCAGGGAGAGAGAGAGAGAGAGAGAGAGAGAGAGAAAGAGAGTGAGGAAGAGTGTGTGTGAAAAGGGAGAGAGGCGAGAGAGGGAGTGGGGGAAGATGCAAAAGAGAGAGAGAGAGAGGGGGGGGAGAGAGAGAGGGGTAAGAGGAGGGAAGAGACAGGGGAGGAGCAAGAAAGTGGTAAGAGATAGCAAGAGAGAACTGGGGGGGGAGAGAAGGAGAGAGAGGGAGAGAAAGGGTAGGAGGGGAAGAGAGAGAAAAGAGAGGGGAAAGAAAAGGGA